>WURT03646371.1:0-19450 GCA_009936505.3 Holothuria glaberrima | reverse complement strand
AAATGGGATAACATGGCATTATTTGGAATAAAACACATCATCGAAACCTCAATGCATTTTTGCATTCTGGTTTTTTTAGGGAGGGGGGGACTGGCAACAGGGCAAAACGACTGTACACCATGTCAGTGGATAAGGTTTATTAGCTTAGTTAGAGGTAGTGTACACCTGTATCCTAATTCATGAATGGCTGTTTGAGCAAGTGACAGTATTTTGTTATCGGATTGTTAAATTCATGGCGAAAATGAATAACTCTCTACTTTAGGCTGAATTTTTTGGTAATATTTATGTTCTAAAACATAATCAGAGATTTGTAAGGCAATTAAGAAATTTGCAAGGCATTGCTGATTTTTTTAAAGCTTTTTTTTTGGGGGGGGGGGGACTACTTAATCCCTTAACCTTAGACTTGCACCAGCTATTGTCTGGGGATATTATTGCATAAAATTTTAAGTCATTCCTAATTCCCCAAGGCCTAATGATAGGTCAGGTTACTTCAGATGCACCAGGCCACAGCCCTTCAGTTTTGTTTTACAAAAAAACATGTGAAAAGTTTATTTTTTGTTGGTGAGGGGGGGGGAGGTTTTGGTGGCTAGCTTGGTGGTTGGATGTAGGGGTCAAGGTAATATCAGGCTAAATCAGTTCAGGCTAAGGGTTAGGTTGAGTTTAAGTGGCCATATGGAAAAGGGGTTACCAAAGTAGTGTCAGCACTCTATAGTAGTCCTTGGCTGTTAAGTTTGACCTGTAAGGGGAGTGTGCTCCAGGTGAACACAGAAATGGCCATTTTCTGACAGTGCAATTTCTTTGGTTATCTGCAAATCTGCTCAAGAAAAGAAAAAATTAACTTCTATAAGGCATTCTTTAATTAAAGAGAAAATTTAGCCACCACAAGTTGGATTGGTGTACCTGGGTGTCCTACAGTATGCCATGAATGGCTTTGAGAATAATGTGACAGTATTTTTCTCATTGAAATGAGAAATTCACACAGAGTACTAACTCCTTGGTCTACTTTGAAATGCAATATTATGTTCTAAAATAAAATTAAAATAAAAGGTATACTTGAAGAGAATGAAGAGGATATTCACATTACATAAAGATTTGACATTATGGAGTACTGCTGAGAAATGGTTCTTAAATTTTAAGGTAGAGAAAACTGTAGGTTAAGGTGAGACAGTGTTTTAATGTCATGTGCATTTGTTGTATGTTAAAAATATGATGTAGTTCCTCTGCTTATCTCAGGAATCAAATTCAGATTATGCCAGAATGCTTCTAGAGATGTATGTGGAGTAGGTCCTCAAACATGTCAAACTAAATTTAACTTCAACCCCTTCTTTTTTCAATTAAACACTGCTTGTCCAAGCCAGGAATTTATCGACAGCAAATGCTGTAGATGTCCATAATATCTGCAGTGTTGATCAAGGCCAAGGGATAGCATTGACTACTGTGCTGATACCTTGTCCCTTGTGCAAATGGCATTTGTTGTCCTCCAGAAAATAAAAATTCTTGCTTTTGGTTTCTGTTTACAGTGATATTGAATGATGAAGGACATTAAGCTGCTTCAGGAAGAAAAATCCTCATGAATGTTTATACTGTTTCCTTAAATGCACGGCCTATGTGGCTGTGAAGTCTGAGGTATACATGTTGTATACATACTGTAGTGTAGTTACTTTTCTTTGGTCCTGCAAAATGTCTTGGTGCCCTTGTTATAAATTGTGGTAGTTTTGCTTTGAAAGAGTCCCTTCATAATCTGAGAAATTTCTGTATACTCTGTTTATGGGTATGAAGTGCAAGCCTGATATACATGTGCACATATCAATTAAAGTACTGTAGGTCTGTGGGAGTTCCATGTATTACATTATGCAAAGACTGGCATGCTCAACCATGGATTGTTGAATGCAGAATGACTACAGTACAGGATGTACAGTAGTTTCATACATACTTAAAGGAAACCTTCCTCCCAGGGACTGAATGATATGAAACCAAAAGAAAAGATTGTTTACATTTGATGTAACACAGATCTTACACATGGAGAAGAGTAGATCTTGCTGGTTTAAAAAGACTGATCAGGAAGTTTACACTTGAAACATTCTATTTGTTGAAACAGGGATAATCCTATTAACATTGTTTTTTAAAGCTGTGTAAGGAAGGGTGTCATAAAAAGTTAGTCTTATTTGTGAAAGAAGGACCAAAACTGCAATACACATTCTGGTGGAATTTTCTTTTGATTCCAGTCTGTGGTTTTCGAAGTATTATTAAATGAAGTACTTTAACTATGCAATTGTGAAGGTTAAGAGCATTCATGAATTTACATTTTAAGGATTGAAAATCAAAACTGCTGGACTTACTTATTTGAGTGGCAAATTGTTGCCAGATATCTTGGTATCAGGTGAGCTGATCATGTGGCTCCAGTTGGTCATCAAACTGTGAAGGGGTCATGGTTCAAAGTTCAGCTGAGCTTCTTTAGAAGTTTTCTGACTGGGAAACTGTATGCCCTTGCGAGGTTATGTCTAACAGAGGAGCCTCAAACATAACCTCACAGAATGGCTGGATAGTTATAATCATTTTGGGCAACCAAATGTGTAAAATCTCACTATTAGCTATGGGAAGAAATGGAATGGGCAATGGACAAAAAAAAAAAGAACTATCACCAACCAACCAAAATAGATGCTACAGAGTTGTATAGCACCATCGACCCCATTTGGAGATTATGGTCCCAATAACATACATGTTCACTACATGCATAGCACAGTGTACTGTAGTCAGAACACATCTTAATCATGTGGGGAAATATTGCATTTGTCATACTAACATTTTTTTACCCTTTTACCCTGAAACCATTACACATACAGTAGATATAGAATGAATAGGCAATTCAAAATAACCTGCCATAGCTGGGTCACAGTATTTTCAAGAAATGATGTTTTCATAGGAAAAAAGTCAAGGGCTACTTTTGAGATCATGAATAGTTTGTTTGCTTAAACTTACACAATGATGCAATATTCATAGCACATGTCATGCATAAAATTTTTGAGAAGAAAAGCTTGACTGAAATAGTTTATTGGTGAAACTGAATGGTTTGCTAATGGTAACGTTCATTTTCTGTCATGTGTCACTCATGATTCTATAATTTAAGTGCAGTATTTCCCTATGATGTTTTCCCATGTAGTCTACGTTATCTGGTGAAATATGTTTACATAAGCAGTATATGTGCAACATTCCATCTCTTGCAATGATTTAGACCATTTTTTCAAGTAAAAATGCACCTGCTTCAGTGAAAACTTAATTCTATGATACTTGCATATGTTTATAAAGTCTACATGTAGGTTCACACAAAGGGGTATGGCAGATTACATGATATACAATTGCCATATGAGACTTGGGTATAGTATCTTGAGGGTACTGGAAATATGCAAAATGTACAGTAAACTTGTTGCTAGAAACAACCCTTCATGTGAATATATACCCATATAACTGTCTTCAACTTACAGGGGCAATTTATCATCATAACTGTCAAATCCATTGCGGTTGATACAATTATTGCACAAAACACAATGGACTAAGAATTGGATGAGATATGCAGCACATGTACAATTTGATCCACTATGAATGTATCAATATTAACACCAAATGCCATACTCTCGTATGGTGTACTATTTTAAAACTGCAATGTAATTGCAGAATGTGGTATAGGCTTAGGCTGGAACAAATGATGATTGCATTGATATTGCCTCCTGAAAAGTAGTGTACTGGATAATGATTATTGTGTAACATTGTAATGTAAATCCATAGGTTTTGGAACCTTACATCAGTTAGTCTAAAATGATTGAACCTAAATGCTAGATGTGTGACTTACTGTCAGCATTCGAATTAGTGAAATATTTTGGTGCAGCAAAAAATGCTACACAAATATGATTCTGTATAGCACTTTTTCATTTTAGCATGGCAATTTTGCCTACAATGAAATTCATTAGTTTTCAACTGTTAGTGCACATTTTGCCGATAACATGCTGACTGTTGTACAGCGTACACAGATGTAAATAACACGCGTACAGTAGGCTAGATTGGGCATACAGATCATGTGTTTGCACTGCATGCTCTTGAAGATCCTGTTCTGTGTAATTGGTATGGAAATACATATGGGATTCGTAGCTTGTGGTTGGTTTGTTTCTCGAAGAACAATTGCTGAAAATGTGTCCATTCCTGACGAAGTCTTGCTGTGTGTGTGTGTGTTTGTTACTTCATTCTACTGTATAATTTTTTTTTTATAATTTGGCAACACAGTGCATCGCAGTCTTATGCAACTGTATGCATTTCAGAAGTACATCCCACGTGCAAGAAATTATGTCGCATTTTGCGATACTGGCTATTTCGAACGCTGCTTACTGTATTGACCCAAGGATGTTTATACAAATGTGCATTTTCTTTTCTCATGTTTCTTTTATACAGATTGAGAATGTAAGGCTATTGAACAAGTTCAACTCCAGAAAGCCATCCGTTGGAACGCTTTACCTTACTGCCACTCATCTCATCTTTTCTGATCCAGCAGGAAAGAGGGAACCATGGGTAATATGTTGCTCTTTTGCTTGATCTCCAGTAATTACTCTAATGAACCCCACCAGTATTTTAGGTGTTGAACACTTTGTAAGACTGTTCCATTGAAAACAAAGTGTATTGACATTTTAATACTGTACAGTAGGATGATACAGTAAGAGGCCTCCCAAAGTATCAATAAGTTACCATTTCTTTCATAATTTTCAGAAGCGCTGTTTGATTTTCTGGAGAAAATGTACAGTAGTTGTCAAAACAGAGAGGCTACTCTTTCATTTATACAAGCCATTTGGCTTTGATGGTCACTTCCTTGTTTATCACTGATGTGTAGAGAAGGAAAGATATCCGAGGCATCATAAAGTGAGAAGGGTTGTCTTTGCCCTTCCATGGATAAAGTATAACTGGGTTCCTAGGATGATACTGGCTGTTACTGTCAGAGGGGATTTACAAGTGGTACCGGCCTTAATACAGTAACTAATGATACTGGGTAAAGAGGGTTTACAGATCATACCTTGCATACTGTACCTTCAGCTCGGTAAAGTAGAGGTGGTAGGCGTAACTGCCTAAAAACTCAGTTTACATGTCATACTCAGTTTACATGTGACACTCAGTTTACATACATGGATACTATGCGATAAAAGATTTACAGACCTACTTGGTAAGAAATATGCTGCCAGCTAGGACTATTGTAGATGATACTGGCCTGATAACAACTTATTGGTTGCACTGGATAGTAATGGGTTTACATACAGTTCATAATGGGCCAGCTAGGTTTTTTAGTGGTGCTGACCTGACATGTTGACATGTTTAGTTGTAAATGTGGTTGGGAGTGCAGAGGCTTTACACTGTCAGCTGTAAACTTCATATCACCTGATATTCTTTACTGATCATGGTGAGTGCTCAATTTCACCATTGACCACATGCAGCTCTACTGTACAACTTCAAGTGTATACAGGGCATACTGTGTATAATACCTGCAGCAGCTAGTAAGGTGCTACTTGCATAAGTGCTATATGTGATACTAGGTTGTAAAAGATTTACAAACCTACTAGGTAACAAATACTGCAAACAAGGTTTCCAGGTATAATACTGGCCTGATACTGCTTACTGATTGCACAGGTCTGAATGTTGATGGTACTGACCTGACATTGTTAAGTACTACAGTAAAAGTGCTTGGTAGATAGGCTTACACCTGTAAACCTCATATCACTTGATATTCTTTACTGGTCATGATGGGTGCTCAGTTTCAACTTCGACCACATGCAGCTGTATAAACTCATGAAAGCTGTTCAGAGTCATAGGAAGAGGAAACAGCTTCATTAAAGATAATTGTAGGAGATAGGATTGGGGAATTCCCATGAAATTTGCTGGATTCCTATTCGAAAAATTAAAATATAGTTATATTAAAACTATCTGTTGTGTTTTTGTGAAGCTATTGTAAACAGCCAGTATATAGGTTAAGAAAACTTATTAATTCAACAAAGTCTTTTTCCAAAAAATGTAAGAAGGGTAGAAATCCCCAACAAAGTTTGTATTGTAGTGTGTACTGTACTTAGAAAAAATGATTTCTTCATACCTTCCATAAACACAGTGCAGTGTACAGTATGTACAGAGAAGGAGAGAGCTGATTAGTTCACCTGAGAGCTCCTTACAGACTTACTCTCTGTATAGTAATCATGAAAATCTAATAATCTATAGTCTGTAATTTTCAAAATTTGTCATAAATTAATGGATTAATGCACACAATTGATGGGATCATTCCTCTATTAAAGCATTGTGGCATGAGAATGAGAGCTCCTCACCTTGTACAGTAGCATGCTGCATTATTATCTGAAGTGCATTAATTAGGGTTTCTAACTTTCTGCACAGTAGATACATGGAACATGCATTTTACTTGAAGAAAACCAAAATTGAAAGAGTAAAACAAAAAAATGATATTAAAAACATATACTGACTTGTGGTGAGTATATATAGCCACATGTACACAGTTATGCTTTGGCACGTTTGTCTGCACTTCTATTCATGAGAATAGATTTGTACTGTACTTGTACTCACCAAAGGAATCAAAACATTTAGAAAATTGTGTAGAAAAGCATACTTGTTGTATGTGCTCATACTCACATATTGGTACATTTATTGATTCCTTGCTGAAGGCAGGCAAGGAATCTATGCGATGGTGATGTCGTGTGTGTGCGTATGCGTATGTGTATGTGTGTGTGTGCATGTGATGCCTAGCTTGTAAACACGATATCTCAAGATAGCAATGACCGACACATTTCATATTTGTTATATAGATTTGTCATGTTGAGAAGAACCCCATTGTTTTTGGTGGAGGTCAAAGGTCATTTGAGGTCGCTGGAGGTTAGACTGCGAAAACCTTGTAAATGGCTTGTAAACACGATATCTCAAGATAGCAATGACCGACACATTTCATAGTTGGTATATAGATTTGTCATGTTGAGAGGAAGAACCCTATTGTTTTTGGTGGAGGTCAAAAGCCGAAAACCTTGTAAACACGATATCTTGAGGTAGGATTGACTGACACTTTTCATATTTGGTATATAGATTTGTCATGTTTAGAAGAAGAACCCTATTGTTTTTGGTGGAGGTCAAAGGTCATTTGAGGTCACTGGAGGTTAAACGGCAAAAACCTTGTAAAAGCTTGTGAACACGATATCTCGAGGTAGGAATGACTGACTCTTTTCATATTTGGTATATAGATTTGTCATGTTGAGAGGAAGAACCCTAGTGTTTTTGATGAAGGTCAAAGGTCACTAGAGGTCAAAAGCCGAAAACGTTGTAAACACGATATCTCTAACTGTGAAAACCTTGTAAATGGCTTGTAAACACGATATCTCAAGAGGAATGACCGACACTTCATATTTAGTATGTAGGTTTGTCATGTTGAGAAAAAGAACCCTAATATTTTTGTTTGGTTTCAAAGGTCAATCGAGGTCACCAGAGGTCAAAAGCCAAAAACCTTGTAAACACGGTATTTCGAGATAGCAATGACTGACACGTCATAGGTAGTATGTAGATTTGTCATGTAAAAAGAAAGCACCGTACTGATTTTGGTTGAGTTCAAAGGTCATTTGAGGTCACCAAAGGTCAAAATTCCGAAAACCTTGTAAATAGCTTGTAAACAGGACATCTTGGCAAGAGGCTGAGTTGGGATGAGGCAAGTAATTGGCATATTGGGCAAGTTGGCGCAGTGGGCAAGTTGGCATGGGGCGAGTTGGTATGGAGGTGAGTTGTCATGGGGCGAGTTGGTATGGGGTGAGTTGGTATAGGGGTGAGTTGGCATGGGGGCAAGTTGGCATATTGGGCGAGTTGGCATGGGGATGAGTTGGTATGGAGGCCAGTTGGCATGGGAGTGAGTTGGCCGGTGGGCGAATTGTCATAGGGGTTGAGCTGACATCAGGCCGAGTTGGCATGTAGGCTCACTTGTTTCAGGGATCTCACAGTATCAAGAAAAATTCTTAACAAGATTTCAGTACAAAGAAATACAAGAATTTCTCACAACAAAAAGTAGTTCACATGTTGAGTGAATGTATTGTCTGTTTGGCTCTTGTCAACTTCCAAACCACAGTACACAAAACATTTTACAAAGGCAAGGAATCACTCAGCCTTTTGGCTTTCTGGTTTGTAGTTTGTACTTGTGAAAATGTAAATTTGTTCTCATCAAAGGGATTAAAACATTAAGAAGATAATGTATAAAACCAGACTTACACGGTATAGTGAGTACACAAACTCTTTTTCACACTTTGGCACAGCTGCCTACATGCATGTTCACCTGAAAATTGATTTGTAGAAATCTGTACTCATGAGAATGGAATTGTACTCATCAAATGAATCAAGACCCCAGAAAAGTATCTATAGAAAAATAGACAGTATTTATGTGTACTTTTGCATCTGTGTTAATTCTTGTATTTAGTTTAATGAGAACAAAATGTACTTGAACTACTTTACTGTACAAGCCAGTGCTGTCAGCCTAAATCATATTTCTTATACTGAGGGGCAAGGCTGAACCATTCTACTCCAGGATTGAAGGGGGTGGGGGGGGGGGGGTAAGAACCATTCATCTCTAGTTTTCAGCCTGTCCTGGCATTTCTCTCCTCTCTCTCCCCACCCCCTTCCCCTCTGCTCTAATGTAAAGCTATGATATAGGCCTACCTGCTTGCTTCAAGTTATCTTTTGGTTAAAAATGTGATTACTTCAGTTGCTGGTAAGTCAAGAACCCAGCATAGAAATGCATGAAAATTTCTCCAGAATGTTTCAACTCAGTTCTTCAGTGTATGAAAAATAATCTGGTTCTTCATATATGTTGTACACATGTTCAGATACAGTAGTACTACTGTAAGGTGCATTTGATTGAACTGATTGGCCATCAGACATTCATGTACAGTGTGCATAAACATATATACTGAAAAGTGTAAGTTCCTTCAAATGCATACAGTTGCCATACTGTACCTTTTTAAAATAATTTTGATGAAATAAACTAAAGGTAAAGATGAGTTCTGCACATGCATGTGAGTATCCATCCCTGTGGATTGAAAATTTGATTGACTTCAATTTTGTCTAAAATTTGGGAGGAAAAGTATTGATTTCTCTCCCTTAGAAATACCAGCCATAGACAAAATTTGTACTGATCAGCTGAGACCTAGAGAAAAGTGTCATGACCTGCATTAAATCAAGAGCAAGATTTTCATTATGATGCTCCTGTTTGATACTTCCATTGCTTTTGGACTGCTGTTTGTATGTCAGATATTGAGGATTTTGATGGCGATTCATAGTAAGGTACAATATTGTGTCAAAATAGCAAAGCTGCAGCGCGAGCTGCCTACTGCAGCAGCTGCAGCCATGTTTTGTGGCTATACATATATTTCTCCTTCTATTGTGAAGTGTAGAATTATGCTTACTTCTAAGGCAATTGTAGTATGTATTTAAGGGTCTGTGGACATGTAATAAATTCACTGAGGTGTTCTACTGAACAAAACTAGATTAAGATTCCCAGATAAAAAATCTGTTGGAATTATTTGAATATCTTTTACTGTTCTCAAGATATTACTCTTAAAAGTTTGAACGTTCGTGGGAACTGTTCATTAGCTATGCAAAAATATGATGTGGAGTGTTGCAAAGTGTCTGTATTTCCTTTGTTAATCCTTTATAAATTATCATTCTGTTAATTACTTAATATCTAGTTTCTTGTTTGGTGTTTAATGTGAATATTTTCAAAGAACTAAAAAGCTGCTTCCAAAATTACCCCCTCGGGACGTCCCAAAATTAAAGCTGTCCTTGGAATGAAGGCTAAACTAACAAAGGATAACATTACACCCAATTGACAGGTCCCTCTCTGTATGTCACAAATTTGCATAAGTAGCTCATGTTTATTCATGATGTAGGTGAAAAACAGTAATTGTCTCGTAAAATGGTCAATATTTGATGGATTTTAAATGGAATTGTGGCTATTTTTATCATTTTTAATGCTTTATTCACCAAATAGGCAAGCATCACATTTACATATCTATGGTCTTAAAGTAGTGTACTCCTAAATTGTTGATTAGCTGTTGTACAGAACATGGTTGCAGCTTCTGCAGACAGCTATGTACTGTATGTGGCATCTGCAGTCTGAGTTAGTCGCTGTGGTGAGATATAAAGACAAGCTTAGTAGAATCCCGAGTCAGCATTATTTTCTGGTTGACTTCGTTACACATCACCTGATCGACTTCTTTTGTTAAGCCTTGACTAGCTTTTGTTTTTAAGTATCAGTGGCACTGCACAAGTGGTATCAGTTTCAGACAAGTACTGAGTGCACTATGCTGGTATATACAGAACTAAAGCCAGCTATTGCAGTTTTTTTGGGTGGAACTATCGCTTAATGCAAAGGTAGAGAAATATGCAGAACTTCAAGTAATGATTACTGTTGAATCTCTGTTGGATTTGCACATATATACAATTTGTGGCCTGTAAATTAAGTGTTGGTTGTGAAAACTGTAAGAGGGCTGTGACTACTATGGCTAAGTGCAGATGTCACTGGTAGTGTTACATTAATCAATGAGTGTATACTATTACTCCATTTAAAAAGGTGTACTGAAGAATTGTAAAGATAAGACTGATTTTATAATTTAAAATTTTTGAGATTAAGCATATATGTACTTAAAGAGGATGTGTACATCTCAGAAATGTCAAGATTTAAACTAGACTACCTTGGTGATGTTCCAAAGAGTTGCATAGTACACTAACATGCCAATCTACATTGCCCCTCTCTTACCTCCTACAGTATGTATATGTAATCCCTACCTACCCACAACTAGACCCTGGTAAACTAATAGCACAGTATCCAGAGGGCGGCCTCCCCAATCCTCTTTCCACTTACCACCAGATGGTTCAAATGCAACTTTTTGGCCTTGGTTCTTCCTTCAGTTTCTTCACTTTGGGATATGGTAGGAGATGTCTTTCTGAAGAATCTATAATAGCAGGCCGCCTTTCCAACTTCAACAGTGGTATTTTTGATGAGTCTATTTCTTTTGGGTGTTTATGGGAACATTAGTTGCATTGTACAGTAACATTTCATTTTGTGCAATTGGATTTATGATAGTATTTGTAGTAAAGTACATTTACCCCTAAACAATCTTTGTTACAATTTACTGTTGCAGTATGGATAATTCTGAAAGCAGGTGGTTTGTTAAATCTGGTTTGAATATTTTCTTGGCTATAACAATTTAATTGGTACAGACTTTTATGTGCATGAGATTTGTAGGACACCCTTCCCCTTCACCTCACCCCTTCCGAAACACTGAAGAAGTGTGGTGGGCTTCATTTTCTTAGCTTCCTAACTCAGTTTACCTCCAAAATAATATTTAAAAGGGCTGCAAGGATTTGTTCTACTCATTTTCTTGGATGGAACTACCCTGGCGGAAAAAGGGACATACCACGGTACTTTCCCAGTTACAGTACTACCCTTTCACCAATTCAAACGAATAAAGGTACAGGTGCCTGTAAGCAAAATATTTGTCATCCTGTTGGCTCAGAACTGAAAGTTCATTCATGTAGGACTTTTGATTAATGCTTGGTGTGTTTGACAAATACTCTGATTACTGTAGGTTGTTTTGTTTTTACAAGGTCTGAAGAACATTTTGAAAGCTAATTTTTAAGAGGAAGTTTGCAATGATGAATAAAAAGATGAGTTTAAAAGCAGTCAATTAAGTGATAAAGATTCATAAATTAGTAACCTTAGATTACTTGTATTTAATTAATTGGATAATTTCTGTACAAGTTTTCAAACATCAGTATTACACAGAATCCAGTAAAACTTGAGCTATTGTGATTTTGTGACATTGTGTAAAAATTGGTGTATCTGTACATGTTATGCTTCATACTAATCATAAAACCACATTTTATGGAAGGAAATCCATGTTTTATGAAGGAAAAGATTAGTATTAAAAACGTTGGTGCTAGTTTTTATGAGGCTTTAATGAGATTTTACCATACATACAGTATACTGTAGCAGTTGAGTGTTATCTAGTCGATGTTCCCAGATGTACAGTAAGTTTCCTAGACTATTCTTAACTGGACAATTTCATGTGTATTCCCTTGTAACAGTTCCCACCCCCTACAAATCCCACCTGGGTAATTTTAAATTCTATGGTGGGAGTTATTTGAGGGGTTATTGTCATGGATGGGAATTATCTTGTGAGAATTGTTTGGGTGCATGTGGGAGAAAAATTTTGCTAAGGGGGGGGGGTTAGAGAATTAGAAGTTTTCACAGAGAAGTGGACAAGATCTCTAGTTGAACAAGTTCTACAAAGAAAAGTAGATCTAGACAAGTTTTTGTATTTGGTGGGAATTGTAATGTTTGATAGAATACTGTGCATGTGATACAGGAGAGGTAAAAGTAATTGATTCTGTTTGATTTTGATGTGAGAATTGATCAAATTGAACATGGAAGTACTACTAGTACTGTACCTCTGAGGTAATACTTCCATGGTTTGAAAGACATTGAAGCAGTCACATCAACATACCTGTAACTTTGAAACAGCTGACAGCAGGGATTTAGCCAAGTCAATCCTTCAATATGACATTCTTGATAGATGGGGGGGGGGGGTAGGAGGTCTACTGGGGAAGGGGTCCTCCTTCCCTTTTGGAAGTTTTTTAATTTGAGAGGTGTAAAGATGGCAAATGGTGGATCTGACCCAAATTTACCTTGCAAATGAAATGAGAAGTACAATTTGTAATGACTGGTTCTTTGCAAAACTGAATCAAGGTGATTTCTTTGAAATGAACCCCTGCACAAAAATTTCTCAGATGATTTTGGTGAACATTTTTTTAGTTATGCGACATTTATTACACAAAGACAGGCTAGCTAAATCACTGGCTGACAGTATGAAATTTTCTGGTATGTTGTATCTTTCGTGACATCCTTTTGCAGGAAATATGGCTTGCCACAGAACTACAAAAATTGGCAACTATGGAAATATTTAGCAACTCGTAAAATTTACAAAAACTTGTTTAATTAAATTTACAAAAACATTTGTACACTGTAGAGAACCTTACTGTATATAACTGCTATTGCATGTGTGGGTTAAGGCCTGCCAGTCATACTCCACAATTTATTGCCACAAAAAGGATATAAAACAACCATACGTGGCTGCATTCATTTCATGTGTTTAGTACATGTAGCTTATTTAGAATTTATAGTGGTGGTAAAGTTTGATGTTTGAGCTGGTCTTTTAAAGTGGCCATGACACCGTAAAATTCAACGCCCGTACTGTGTAGATTAATTAAAATATGTTCTTTAAAACACATATCAACCATTGTTGTGATTTAGTTCATGTTCCTTCACTCCTAAAACTGCAAATTAAAATATCCTTTTTGAGGCTTGAGAATTTCACTTCTCCAAAAATTATGGAAAGTGTGTGACGTCATGTGACATCATATTAGGAACCTCACATGTACGCTTACTTATATCTGTGTTATTGCTGAATGGACAATGTTTTGTACAAAATCGTCAGAGAGCATTCGAATGCACAGAGCTACTGTAGGTCAGTTTTCTAGCTACCAGACCGAGCCTGCGGTCAGGCGAATCCATGTTGCTGCCCCCACCCGCACGGAACCTTGTATAAAAAGGTCGCTGCAACCCGGCGCCTAGTAAACACAAATGTGTGTTATTTTTTGACTGTAATATTGTTTCAATATTCATTTATAACAATGTACATTGTGCTGACATGTATTAATCTTGACAGAGGCACAATCTAGTGACATATGTACGATAGGTAACACCAAGAGCAGATCCATCATTTTTTAACTTCAAGCAGGGCGTTTGTCCTAGGGGAGAGTCTGTGTTGGAATTGAGGTAAGGTGGTGTACTCCCCCACCCCGAGATAATTTTTCATTTTGCAATGGATTTGATACATAGTTGTGATACCTGTGGTAAAACTTCACACTCATGTAATTAGAAATTCTCTTTTGGAGGAAAGCTAATTGTTTTGGGAAGCATTGTGGAAGGGATAGCTTTCAAGGGGAGGGGTAAGGGGATGTTATCCCCTAACTTTGACGTTTTCTGCAGAGGTAAATCCCCTAACTGTAAAATGGTGATATCTTTGTGGCTAAGGGTGGAACTGACCGTAGAATTATTTAGAAATTTCCATCATTTAGCAATTTTTGCTGGGCTGAGTGTCAGTGATTAATGTAGTATAAGGGAAGGGCTACCACTCCCTTGGGGAAATTTTGAATAGTTTTACAGTATTGTCCATTGTCCAGTGGTGGCACCAAGATTTTAAAAGTGGGGACAAATGGAGGTCAAAAGAAACTGTTGGGAGCCAAAAGATTTTCCCACCTAGAACGAAAACAAGCGTGAAGCGCGAGCTTTAGCAGGTGGGGTCCAAATGCCCACCTTAGGGCCCTTGGTGGGGTCCAGGAGCAAAGCCTCAGTGGGGGTCACGGACAATACTGTAAAACTATTCAAAATTTCCCCAAGGGAGGGGTAGCCCTTCCCTTATACTACATTTATCACTGACACTCAGCCCAGCAAAAATTGCTAAATGATGGAAATTTCATAATGCATTATCCAATGCAAAGATTCCTTATATTACGGCTATTCCTCCTGTCACGCCACTAGACTTCAGGAGGTGAGTGGGGCATTCAGGGAAAGTGGTTCTGACTGAGGTTTCTGACTGGGGGGAAATGCTCCCCTTGCCCCACACTGGGTCGCAATTTAAAGTATTCTTTCTACATGCCTTGTGTTTCTTTACAGGTTAGAAAGATGCTCACATTTTGCCAAAAGTTAAAAATTACCTTGCTACCCCTAAAGTTACCCCTCCATATACCCCTTCCCTACTCTTGTAAACATGTATTTATATTCATATAATTGTATTCATATCTTTGTAAATGTTTTTTTATACGGACAAACGTCCGTTTGCACATGTACTGTTTGTGTGCATGCAAAAATAATGCTATCAGTGGGGAGCACATGTTCAGTTGATCAAATCATCACAAATGGTGGTCCTAATATGACTTCATCATCGAATTAGTGTGAGATCCTTTTTTTTCAAGAGACGGCTTCCAGGACCCGGATTTTTAAACATTAATTTCTTTACTTTGGTTGAAGCTATGAAGCCAGTTAAAACAGTTTTGAGCACAGATTTCCCTCTGCTTATAGAAGAAGATATTTTTGATTGGTGTAACTTTTTATGTCATGGCCACTTTAAAAATTGAAATGTGGGTGACTACAGTACATCTGGCCTTCAAATCAAATACTTTTTTTGTAAGTGTTTAGACACTTACATGGAAGAAAAAACAACAGGGAAAACATCTTTGGTAAAGTGTGGAAACTTCAGTATACTGTATTCAACATCTGTAAGCAGCTCTCATTTCACAACTTGCACAGTACATGTAAAGTAACTCATAAACATCACAGCTGAGATCCTCATTTGAACAACAGTTACCTCAACAAATACGGGAACTGAGGAACTGAGTTGAAGTAAAATGATGGAGAAGCACTAACTTTCATGTAACCTATGACCATGAATGAAACTGACAGTACTTGGGATGTTAGTTCATTGCAAGATTGTTTTCCACACCTTCAAAGTTCAAGCTCTTGTGAACAGTCTTGTAGTGAGTAGCTTATATGACTGTAGTACTCACACTTTAACACACTTGACGGTGCTTGAAGTCATGAGAATGGGTTTGAACTTGCATAGTACTTGAACCAACAGACTACATTTTTGCACTGCTGCAAGTTCAAATTTTGTTGCACTCATGAAAAAGCTGTATATACTCATACTCACAACCACAGACCATGCACACTGAAGGTCTGGTCAACAATAACTGAAAATTTGTAGCCAGTTAGTTAGATGGGGTTTTATGGCTCAGTTTCTAACCAGTTGGTTTAAGTCGGGCTGGCCACAGCCTTTTTCCAGTTGTGGCTCACTGGCTTATTTCCTAACTTCATTGCTTATGCTGAGCACCAAGCACAATGGCAGTAGGTTCCATTTTTAAAGTCTTTGGTATGACCCATCTAGGATTCGAACTCCAGACCTTCCGGCTGCAAGTCAATTGCTCTAACCACTTGACCATGCAGTCAGTTTTGAAAATTTGTAGCATTCCTCATGTATGCCTTTTATGGGCTAGCAACATACAGTGTTGTATGCCATTATACATCATGCAAAACAGATAATTGTTATACATAGTTTTGTCACAAACTGTGAAGATTTTCATTGTTTTGAGAGACCTTTCAAGAGAGTGAAAAGATGTAAAGTCTTCTGTGTGAGGACTTTCAGGAAAACTTGCCTTAAGAAGTGGAAAGGCTTTCTTAAATTATGGAAAATTATGTCTTTTCATTCTCCTTTTTATTCCTCTTTTACAGATTCTTCACCAACACATTTCATCACTAGAGAAGCAGCCTCTAACAACAACAGGGGCTCCCCTTTTAATCAGGTGTAAAACATTCCAGAATGTCACTTTTGTCATACCCAAGGAGAAAGATTGTCAGGAACTTTATAAATCCCTTCAAAAACTGTCCAGTCCTGGTAAGATTATTATTTTGAAGTGTACCTTAAGTACAAAGTTAAAGAACTTTATGTTTTAAAAAGGTTGAAAAATGGGGCACATAAGGGTTAACCCACATCTTCACGGAGCATTTCTCTGCTGAGATATAAAATTTGAAAGTTTATTCCCGTGATTTGGAATGGAAAATTGCACACTCATTTATAATGCCATTCCTCGTATGAGTTGTTCAAACAACGATTCTTGTATTTCTTTTATGTGTTTGGTACCCCTATAAAGCCACTTCACCTTAGTCCAAAATGCGATCAATATTGTGTTGTTGTAGGTTTATGTATCTACAATTTGTAGTCTCTATCATCACAAAAGACAGGCTTTTCCAAGGTCATGAAGGCAGTTTTAATTTCAAAAGGAAATGAAAGAAGGCAATGTGAGTCATACAAGGACATCACAAACTACTGTGCAAGAAATACTGTATCATGTTTAAACAGCATCGACATGGCAACGACAGAGCATGGCTGTTTAAATACCATTACCTGCAAAACCATTCACTCTCTCTAATGAAATATTTTCTTACCTTTTCCTCCCAAAGATTTTAAGTATATTTTGAGAGTTGTGGTAGTTGCACATTTGAAAATGTGGTTTCAAGTTAGGGTGAACAAATTACTTATGAGTTACCAAGTAGTCAAGTTTTTCCTGTGTACATCTTATTTCTTCACAAATAAATGGCCCAGATACCTACTGTAGTATTGAAATTGCCAACTGTTCTATTTCTGTGAGCTATGGTTTTAAAGGAATAAAAAATTGGGGTATCAAAATTGCAATATTTTCCCTGAAATGATTAAATTACAATATTTTTTTTGTCAGAAACTGAATATGCCACAAAGATGGAAATTAGATCATCCATGAGATTTATTTTCAGACTAATCTGGTATATATTCATATCATAAGTTAAGACTGAAGGCACACTTTTATAAGACAACATCAAACTTACATGGAAGACACTCAGTCAACTCTTTGAAACTGGGTTGATCTCATAGTGGGAAACACCAGTTTTATGATACTAATTGGTAAAAAGTGGGTGAAAGGGTTAAATTTTGGGAAAAACAAGCAATTGTTACCATGATTATTTAATTTATAGTGGGATATACGTTTACTGTACATTGCATTGATTGCTGACATGATTATATCTTCTGAGTCTTCATAAAGCTTGTTCATTAAAATTAACTAGGTCACTTCTGGTGGAAATGTCACAAATGTCACATGTTTGCGGCAACAACACATCTTTGTTGCAAAATGTCATAGAAATACAAATTACTGCTTCCTGCTGTTTATATCTGTGGTTTCATTGCATTGCAGACATTATAAGGTAAATTGACTAGCTTGATATACTGTGGTATTGATTTTTTAATGTTCTGGTACTATTTGAAAGCTTTAAAGAATTTTTCGTAGTGTTTGCCATTTAAAGCCTGAGGTTAACCTCCATATTACGGTGTCCATAGCCTGGGTTTTTGCCTTTGAATCTGTATAATTAAATGCATTAGATGTGACACAGATGTTACAAATGATGGGAAAAGGTTCACTCTTTGCCATTTAACTCAAGTTCTATCTGCTATTTTTACACACAGAGGATTTGACAGAGATGTATGCTTTCACATACAAATCTGCTAGTTTGTCTCCTTCGGTAACAGCAGGATGGGACCAGTTTGATCTCCACACAGAGTATGCAAGGATGGGTATTCCAAATAGCTATTGGAGGGCAACAAATATCAACAAGAATTATGAGGTGAGACATATTCATAGATCTGTTGTTAGCTTAAAAATTATTTTTGTAGTTTCCTGAAGTGTGGTGGACAAGGGACTCAGGCCTATTCATATGTCTCAATGAAGATTGTTTAAATTTTATTTCTCAGTTTGGGAAGAGAACTTGGTATTGACTAGGGAATTGCATGGTTTAAATGAACCTACCATTTTGGGAATACTTGAAGGAAATATGCAATCTCTGCAATCTTACTTTAAAAAAATTAGATAAATGCGTCATATCTCCCCTCAATTTCCTTAGGGGTATTTTTTATGATATAATTTCTGAACATAAACTTTTCATGTTAATATTGAACCAAGAAATTAATCTGAATTTAACATTTCAGTAACAAAAATATTGTCCCTTGGTTTAAATGTTCCACACATGAATTACTACACCAGGGTATACTAATTCAAATCATGGTCATGGTGACTGCATTTTCCCTTTTAATTTGGAATATTCAACTATTAAATGAACCGTAGGTGTATTCGTTCCAAACAGGGTCCATTTACATTATGCAAAGGCTGTCAAAGTTGGCACATGAATGAGCTTCAAGGCTTTGGACTGGTGATTAAAAGGTTGATAATTTGATTCCAAGGTCAGTTAATTGCCTCCTTCCACCCAGGTGTTAAATGAGGAATTGCAAGGTTCTTTCTGTCCATTAATGCATTTAGAGAATTTAAAGGAAGGGTTTACTTTTTGATTCCTTGCCAAAGGCAGGCAAGGAATCTATGCAATGTTGATGTCGTGTGTGTATGTGTGTAATGTGACGCCTGCTTGTAAACATGATATCTCTAGAAGGGTAACTCTGAGGGATCTCATACTTGGCTTGTAGATTGCCCTTATTAGGTAGATGATCCCTATTATTTTTGGTGGAGTTCAAAGGTCGTATGGGGTCACCAGAGGTCAAGTGGTAATACCTTGGAAATTGCTTGTAAACACGATATCTTCAGGAGGATAAATGTGAGGGATCTCATAGTTAGCATGTGGATTGCCCATATTGAGTAGATGATCCTTTTAGTTTTAAGTGGAGGTCAAAGGTCATTTGGGGTCACCAGAGGTAAAAACGCCATAATCTTGTAAACACTATATCTCAAGAAGGATAAA
>WURT03646370.1:0-39404 GCA_009936505.3 Holothuria glaberrima | reverse complement strand
ACCTAACGTCCGCGTGTGTTGTTTGTCCTCCAGAAGGTGGTTGCGTTAGTTGACTTTTGCACTCGTGCAAGGTCCCTTGCTTACTACCGTGACGGGGAAGCAATTCGCGCAGGGGAAGCGCGCGTCAAGTTAAATCATACACAGAGCTAGATAAATGTATTTTGTGTATATCAGGCGCAGGCTCACCATGCTTTTCTTGTAAAGTTCTGCATAATTGATTAATGCGTTCTTCGTCTAATTTACGCGTATGGCTATCGCTAAATGCAATGACGTGCATGCCAAATTGAGACTTCCGCCCTGATATTTGGGTCTCCGTGAGGAGTCACTTTCCATAGCAATGTCGATACAGAAGTTTAATATCTTGCTTGTAACATCTTAAGAAACAGTTCTAAACTTACATCATTAATGAACATCATTCATATGGAAAAACATTTCAACACCGTTGATCTTTACTACTGGGTTCTACAATGCTAATTTTCCACTTTGGGACACCACTTCACCAAGTTTGTAGAAATCTGGCTGGAACTGATACCATTTTAAAACCTTTGACTCGATATCTGTCGTGTGATCTTTAATATCGGTTGCAATGATAACAAAATATTATGGTAATACTTGTCGTTCCTAAGATACATTTCAAGTTTCCTATCAGTGCAATGTTTTCTTTTGGAACTGTAGCCAGAAAATGATTTCTGCATAATTTGACCTTTGGCCTCTGACCTTTGAATCTCACCTCTGACCTTTAACCTCTTCTTCCGTGGTTTGCAAAGACACAATTTCCCACCCTGGGGTACCTAATTCCCACATAGTTTCAAGAAAATCGACCCAGCCGTTAAGTAGCAGTTTTGAAGATTAGAGAATGTGTATTCGACCTTCTGTCACGTGATCTTTGACCTTGGTTGCCATAGCAAACATATTTTGTTAGTACTTGACACGTTCATCTTTTGGATGACGTTTCATGTAAGTGGAATGTTTACTTTTGGAATTTTACTAAAAAAATGTGATTCACAAAAATTGAACTTTGACCTTTACTTCCGAGGGTCATTTAGACACAAGTTTCTATACTGAGGAACCCTCCAACCAATTTTGAAAAGAATCGATCCAGCCCACAAGGAGGAGTTCTAGGTACAAAATTTTCACTTTTATATGTATTATCACGTGACCTTTGACAATGATTGCCATGGCAACCACTACTCGACACGTTTATGATATGTGTAAAGTTTCATGTCAATGGGGTATTTCTTCTTGGAGTTATTGTAAAAAGAGTGATTTTCACTAAATTTGACCTTTGACCTTTACTTCCGGAAGTCAGTGCTGCACCGGGGTTCCACCTAGGGTACCTTCCCACCCAAGTTTGAAAAAATTGGCTTCATCGTTTAGGAGATATTAACAAAACAAAATTGGACACACACACACACAATCACCCACTAACACACACACACACGGACACGTTTTGACCCCTTCTTCAGTTATGGACTTCTGGTCACCCTGGGGTACCCCACCATGGGTTAGCCCCTTAGACTAGTAATTCGGGAAGATTAAGTGTTACCATGGCAACGGTTGCTATTTCAGCCGGCATTTACCGTATATAGCCCAACAGGCAAAGTAACTTCAATATCTCATCCTCCTCACGGAGCGATGAGATAATTATGAAAATTCTTAAATGTTCCCAAAAGGCGTTTAAGCTATAGATTTCTGTAGTGGGCAGGGTGAGTTGTGTTTCCGACCAAGTAATAAATCTATTGTAATTATTTGTATCCCAAATGGTTCTCAAACGATAAGAATTCCTTCGTAAACTATCAAAATTTTCGCGCGATCAGCGCGTTCTAAAACTTATCTCAATATTGTTTTATTATCAATTTGTTCCACTAGCAACTTCCGGAGAAGCACAGCAGCAAACAGCCGAAGTTGAGAGATGTTTACAAATTTTTCAGGTAAAAGACTGGGTTTTTGATTGGTATATAGGTTTGTCAGGGAATTGAAAGTGCCTCAATGCAGAGACTGAATGTTGGTTTTGTCAAGGAAATCTTATTCAATCATGAGAAATTTCTGCGCGCTTTGCGCACATTCATCATGGTTTACATTCCATCTCATGAACATTATTAAGGTAATAATACATGGAACTATTCTAATCATGACACTTTTCCGAAAACCGATGTACCTCTCCAGCATCCGTAAGGCTCTCGCATCAATATGGGATCTTCTAATTTGGAGCAGAGTGTGGAAAGTTGGAAGTATGTCTTTGACGTTATACATTTTTCAAAAAAAAAAAAAAAATGACTGAGCGCTTCGCGCGCAGCCATTATCATTATAGATGGTGATTGTTAATACCCTTACAGCGAAAATGCATTGATTCTGAAAAGCTCTTGTAAGACTTTCACCCCTTTTGCTGTACCTATCAGAGAGGTCTAGTATCACCTCCCTGCGCCCATACTCTCTCCCTTCCATTCCCTATTGCTGAAATCTGTTCATTTGGATTTTAGTTCAACATTAGTAAAATACCATAGTTGCAAAGTGCTTGGCGTCATGCTCTATAGTATCATTTGGATGTCAGATAATAAGCATCATGAGAGTGCCCCCAATTTATATGATTAATCCAGAGCTTCCAGGATGCCTGGTGTATGTATGGTGTCTGTCATCCTTAAATACCCTTTTATAATGCGCAATGAAGCAAAGGAAAATTTCGTAATAGTCTGAGAATGTTCCTGTGGTCTGCACGCACGTATTTTTGAGTAAACAATATCTCCGAATGGAAGACAGTACAGTAACCAAAATGCGGCTTCAGGAGGTTTGTTGAAAATATAGCCTTCTCTTTGATAACATTCTCTCCTCTTTTAATTTAACCTAACCAAAATATAGAAGTTACTAAATTATAGACATATTCCAGCCATATCTGATCAGTTCCAAAATATTCCAAAAAGCACCATTTTGCATTTAACCTACCTTAATTTAACAAACATTTCTTAGAGGGGGAATACCCCTCCCCCGGGACGGCACCTTATGTAATGAAAAAGGAAGGATTCCCACTGAAATAACGATCCAAGGGACGCTTATAAAAAGAAAATTTACGCAGACTGGGGGTTAACTGAGCTAGCATTACGTTATCTGTGGTGCCCCCAATCACCAGATCATGGCGGCGCCGGTGACTTTCATAATTTTAGCCGACAGTTTCTGTTATTCGTTTTACTTAGTAACTCTAGTAACCCATGACTCCTATTGTTAAACTTACAGGTTAATTGAAATTCTTCTTTAAAGGAAAAGAAAGTAATGTATACAAATAAACGCTGTAACCCTATCTGTTATGAATGTTTCCTGCGACGTGTTCTACCCTTGCACCTTTATTAACTTATATTCACTAAAGATTCGGGTTTATGTTCAAATCATTGTAATACTGCAATTTAAGCCGATTACACATTTCACTTTCCTACCAATGACTTTTAAGAGTTTCAGTACAAATTAAATGCACATGGAAAATTTTTTGTTAGAGGTGTAAATGTAGTAAAATGTTTTTAATTGTCTGGTAAGACAAAAGCATATTTTTATTATTACAGGTGGGAGAGCAGAAAGGCAAAACATATCGACTTACCGTCGTAAAGGCCACCAAACTACACCCCTATACCAGATGTAATATGTGTCATAACTGCCACTTTTTGGAAATGCCTTTTGCAGACAATGGAAGGAAGAATACTTTTCAATCCACTTATGCTCAGTGCGATTCCAAATTCGACAATAAGGATCAAAAGATATATAAAGTGCAAACAAGCCAGGAGGCAGAAATCATTGGTGATTGACGGTATCACACAAGAGGTTACAATTATTCTTTCGTTCTAATTTACATAGTATTATACCTGCAATCTTACCAAGAAATTAACAAATGCCACCAACTGTAGACATGAAAACTGTTTACATGTGTCAAACCAACAGATCCTCCAAATAAAACAAAATTAAAAAGTATTCCTTCTAGAACTAGCTCGGCAACAGAAAAAAAAACTAAATATAAAAAAATAAATGTTTTGTGAACAAAAGGACTTAAGTGTAAAGCTAACCATCATCTTTTTATGAGACTTAAAGTTTGTGAGATACATCGATCTGGCTCGTTGCGTTGATAGTCTTACCAAATGGTTCTTTTATCTGTTCTTCCCTCCCTCAATTGGGCTGATGGTCTTTGGACACAATATAATTTGTTCGATGTAACGGAGAAAATGAAAATCCTAATGCTGTCAGATTCAAAATTCCCTTAGGACATAAACATTTTTTGGAAAGGGAAAAGTGGAGGAAGAGAGGTTAGGGGAACGAAATGACGTGATTGCATTGTGCATATCGGTATGAAAACGTCTTCCTTGTGGTAGGTCTGAAGTGTCAATATTCTTGATACGCCATAAGAGTAAAAAAATGATGTTCCGATCAGATAAAGCCACGCCAAATCACCTTTTCCCCAGTCATACACTTTTCAAAACGGTTTGCACCATTTAACATAGCATGATTTTATTGGTTACCCACTGTGTGAGGCCTGGATTGGGACTAATATGTAAATTACGAAACTTGTGATCATCAGTTGAGCGCTCATTTGATATCTTTTACAGATAGCGTAGACAAATGTTCAGGTTTATGTCCACTATTTTGTAAATAACCCCATAGCTCCCGGGTCCATGTTCTTTTTTATTCAATTCGGTGCTGTTCTGAACCCGGGCTTTCGACGGACCCTAAAACGTTACTCATTCAGATAAAATGCTAGCCATTTTAAAATGAGGCCTTAAAGCCAAATCATGGATACGCTTCTGGCTGTGGCACGTGAAATCTTCCCGATTAATCATGTACTCCACTACCGTAAATAATAAAGGAACCTCCATGTGCGTTTTTGCCGTTGGACTAAGAATATCATGTACACTTCTTAGGGCATATTGCAAAGCTGTAGATACCGTTTTGAGTTGTATAGATACCGCGAGGGACAAAGTAAAGCTATGTGGAGACGGGTTAGTTGTGTAAAAGTGATTTCCAAAGTCTGCCGGTCTTGAGTTCTGTTTCGGAAAATGTAAAACCGAGTCACGAGTCCGGAATGTACAGAGCTGAGTCCGAATTCGAGTCTCCCTTCCGAGTCCGACTCAAGAGTCCGAATCCCCAAAATCGTCACTCTAGATCGGTCTCGTGTCAGATGTCGGTCTCGAATACTACAGTACTGATATCAACACACACTTGACTGAATGTGCAGGACCTAATATTTTGTGCAGACCATCACCCAGAATTCTTAACGTTTCTCTTCACATTTTTATGGAGAACAGTTTGAAGATTATGTTGACTACAAACAAACATTTAAAACTTTGAAACAACAATAGGCTTTAGAGTGTGGAACTACAACATATGTATACATTTCATCACATTAATTTTTGGTGACATTCCTCCCCTTCCGTCTATCTAAAAGCAGTTGACGCAAGAAACTGTAACACTTGGATTTGAGTGCCTACTGGCACCGTCAATTGTGAGGAAAACATACAGTTCCACCGTCGCTTTTTCCAAATGAATTTGACATGGGTATGATTCTGATGATGTACCATGTATGTTTACATAAAGAAAAGTTGAGAAAAAGACCAAAACTTGTAGTGTACTCTTGTTCAAAAATTGACTTGAAGTTGCATCAAATGAGTATACTTTAGGCATCTCAGTAGAAGCATTAAGAAAGAACGATGGGAGAAATGAAGCCTAAAAACTCACTGAGCTACAATGGTTAGAGATTGCAAATGTGGAGCAATAAAAATACCCATATATATCTAAGGGGTCTGGGCATTAATTTATATGTTCAGACATTAATTGTATTTTTGACCTTCACAATTGGCAGCCAGAAACACTATCGCATTCCCTTTTTCAAATTTTGATCATTTTGTTATAAATTATAGAAAAACAACCAATAATTATCACATAAAAAAGACATTGAAAATGAACTTTTGATACAGTGAGGTTTTCGACGCGTCGAAGATGTATTTTGACAGCCGGATGAAACCAGGTTTTAAACCGCAGATAAAACCACTCACGTCGGGCACTTGTCAACTCAATTAGAGCAAGTTGCTTGATACGTTTACCTCACCAAAACTGTTTGAGAAGATAACAGGTAAAAGATTAAAAATGTTGAACCATTTCAGCATGTCTCAACCTATTTTCCAGTGGCTATTCCATTTTAAAAATCGACAATCTTAGCGTGACCCATAACCTGGACGTAATGGTTAAAAAAGCTCTTGTTTTTCTTACATTAGTTTATTGATATTCACAAGGGACAGCGTAAATGGACTAAGCATCTAAATATATGTTTGAAGAAGGGAACCGAAAAGTGCTTACAAAAATATTCAATTTCTGAACATTTTGGAGTGATTTAACTATAGACTCTGTCTGGGTGGCTTTTTCTCGGACCCTTCGCCCCTTCCTAAGTGTGCTGTCCACAAGGAAAGATTTGTAATCTTTAACATGCAGTGAATGTACCGGGGTTTTACAAAATGGGGAAAAGAAAGCTCAATTGTTAAACACTTTTCACAAAATACCAGCCTACGGACAGCGGCTGTTAAATACGTCAACAATGCCATTCTAACTGAAAGGATGTAGGAGTGTCTTAGCTGAAAAGATAGGTGATACTTGCTAAAGTTGGCACAAACAAATACTGTTTTGTTTTGTGTAAGATTGTGGGAGTACGCAGCGGTAACATAAGAAACACGTCGCGACTCTAACATGGGGGCACCTACAAGTTAAAACGAAGTTGTAAAACGTTACACTCAATCCTTTGTATTGGGGAAGGGAGGTAGTTTATGAAAATTGAATCATTTTCAATACCGGAACCGTGGCTGTGACACGCAAGGTAGAAAACTTTGGGAGTTGTAGAGACACTGCTTTGTGGGAGGGGAAGCGGAGGGTATTGGGGAGTGGCCTGTATGTATTACCGATGTTACATTTGAAATCGTGTTTTACTTGTTTAAGGTTTGTCAACACTTATGTGACTGACGTATGGCTTTACGAACGATATTGAATACCGCAAGGAACCTATTTATAACCGTACTTTCACCATACATTTACTTAACACTCCAACACCGACCATGGGCATTGCAAGGGACTCGTATAAACCCGCCTAAGTCTGTACATGGGCTAACATAAGCACGAATTCGTGCCGGTATTAAGATCGGCCACACCTGACCAGGAGGCACGGACGAAAGTTAATAGCATTTTTCACCATATTCCCTAGCGTAGAAAACGTACCCTTTCTTTAACCATCGACTCCTTCCCACTAGAACTGTAACTTTCCAGAGCGAGTTTTGAAAGTACCTGCTTCTTTATATCACGCTTTGAAAAACGTATCCAGTTGCCCCGTCACGGGGACATGGGGGCACCTGCCAACAATCGATTTCCGATACTTTTCCAGAAAATTTTAAAATAGACACAGAGGCGTTTGAGCTATAGATTTCTGTAGGGGGAGAGTGAGGTGCGTTTCTGACTAAATAATGAATCTATTTTAATCACTATTTATCACAAGTGGTTCTTAAACTATCGAAATTCTGGCAAATCCTCAATAAAGTATCAAAAATTGCAGCCTCATGACATAGTTGCGTTTACTGTGAATACCGTCTCAAACATACTGGTATTATTCAAAGATGATGGTTCTACAATTTCTCGGATTACTTTTCTGGATGTAAGTCATTATGGAGGAGCAGAGCATTGCAATAATGTCAAGTAGTGGAATTAAGGGGAAGACATATTTTATGGAAATTGAAATCTTATACGAAATACTAGACATCAGATTCGCCCTCTAATTGGCAGATGTATTTTGTTAATAAAATTTAAAGTGTCTCAGTGCAAAGTCTACCCACCACTTTTGTTATGGATATGGTTTTCAATGCAACATTTTTGCGCACTTTGTGCGCATTTATCAGATTGCAAATTTCATATCTTATGACCATTATTGGGGCAATAGAACATTAGTGTGACCGAAGCTCTTTAACGACAAAAGTGGATCTTCGACCTCTGCAGTAATCTTACCCAGTAAAGCATCTTAAAGCAATGTAATATCATGAGTAGCACGCACGGTAACATTGGTATTTGTCGTTACACATTTTGTTATAAAGGTGCCATGCCACAGCCAAAATATCACAAGGATAATTTGTAAGCATGTAATGAATTGAAAGATTTGACCAAAATACCTTCATTTTGCACGTAAAGTTACCTTACCATTTTTCAGGAGGAGTTACCCCTCCACTAAGAGAACACATTATCCCTTTACAGTCAATCAAAAGTGTTTTAATACATGATCAGTTCTAAAATTTGTCAAAGATAACTCCATTTTGCGTCTAAGACATCTTACTTAACAAAAATTTCTGAAAAGGGGCAAAGTGGAAGTGGACCTCCCTCGACAAGGACCTTCCTCAGGGTATTACCTGCACAAGGTGAAAAAATGGAGACTTCTCTCCGGGTTATATGTACAATTTACACCAGATTTTGGGGTGTATCTAGGTGATCTTAAAGCATTATCTCTTATAGATCTCCTTCTTGATATTTATGTAGCATTCGACACAGTTGATCATGAATTGCCGCTTCAACGTCTTCACGATAACTTTTGTGTGACTGGAATTGTACTTCGGTGGTTTGCAAGTTATTTGAAAAGTAGAACATGTTACGTGAACATAAATGGTGTCTCATCTGATCAAAGTAGGTTGTTATGTTGGGTACCACAGGGTTCAATTTTGAGGCCTCTTCTGTATGTTATGTATACTCAACCAATGGGTAGCATAATGCAAAACCGTAATGTCAATTTTCACTCTTATGCTGACTACAGTCAGCTCTATGTATTATTCAATCCTAACATAGTCTGGCGAGGCAGAATTAGCCTTGTATAAATTGCAAGACTGTGTTTCTGATATTATGTTGTGGATGAATTCAATTAAGCTTATATTAAATAATGATAAAATTGAAGTTTTTATAGCCGGCACAAAGTAAAGTCTCCAAAAAATTCCTTCATTACATTTGGAAGTTGGAGTCTGTCATATCTGAAAATACAAAACCCACGTAGTACTGACGTAGTCCAAACAAGACACAGTGCAGAATTACTAACAACTTTAGTTAGTAGCATAGCCGTAATGGGCACTTTTTACGTTTGACGGTCAGAACGTATCAAAAACTCAGCGACCACTTCGATAAAGTTCTCTACACGCTTAGTACGAGTAGCCAGTTGGCAATACGTCCATGGGTGGCGGGGGGCTGCCACCCTCCCCGTCAGGAAAATTCCCAATTTCGTCGGGAGACCTTTAATCCAACGATATGATATAAACATGTTTTCCCAACGACCTTCAGTCGCCCCTACGATCTGCTTGATTTTGCTCACAAAAAGGCAAATTCTTGAATATAGACCCCAAATTTTCCAATTTTCTTTAAAAAAACCAACAAATTTTCCAAAATTCTTTCTAAAACAATCCAATTTTCTTCAATAAAAACCCCCAAATTTTCCATTTTTTGTGAAAAAAAACCAAGATGCGCACTGTTTAAGAAGAAATTTCCTATTTGGCTAACGCTAGCGCTAATCCCTTACCTAATTCCCAACCTTAACAAAGAATACAATCGATACAATACCGACTGCCAATCAGGATATAGCTTCTTAAATAGTGCGCATCAGCTGGAAAAATCCGCGCGCGAATGACACCGAAAATTCTGCTTTCATTATCATTTTGGCCTTTGTCGGGGCTTCGGGTTGCTGGTCCTCCGTCGGAGAGCTTGGCCCCCTGTGGGGCAAATACTGTCGCCACTCCTGATAATGTTCCCCTCTCGACCGAGCTGATTTCATTCTGCGTTACAAAAGACGTTCTTACGTAATTGCTGCGCTGTTAACGGCAATGGAGTTTTTATGATGTCAACACTAGTTGAGAACAAAGACATAGCTGCGTACCCATCACCCCATGCAAAAACAACCTAAGCTTCGATAAGGCTCTGGTATCAGTCAGGTGAGCTTCCATATAAAAGCTTTCCTGGTACCAGCCCCCTCCCATTCGGCTGCATTTTCTTTTTTTGAGACGGTGCCATAGGTAATATATAATATTTATTATAATTATTGATAACCAGATGCCAGGAAAAGGCATTCAAATTTATAAGTTCCAAGTTTTATCCTAGAACTCCCCTCCCAAGGCAAGTCCGTACAGGGCCGTCGCGACTGGGCGCAGAGGTACGATAGTCGGAAAATCTGACATAGAGGTTGGAATTTCTGATATCTCAGTCTAGCACATTTTTCCCATTAAGCCTGTGTCAACTTTTGTACATATTTTCCAATAAGATCAAGTGAGAATAACACCAAACGCCATTATTTTCCTCCCTTAAAATGCTTCTCAAAGTATCAGAATTTTCGTAAGTCCTTCGCATACTACCAAAATGTTCTCTATCTCCGCGCGCTTCAAACCTTACCACCATGTTGTTTTTATTATCGAAATGTTCCGATAACAACTCCCGGAGAAGCACGTACAGCAGCAGAATTTAAAAGTTGTTTAAAAATAAACAGGTAAAAGACTGGCTTTTTGAGTGCATGGTACGTAGGTTTTTTTGGGCAATTGAAAGTGTCTCTAAGCAGATTCTGGATGCGGGTTTTGCCATAGAAGTCTTACATATTGAAAACTTTCGGCGCGCTTCCTGCGTAAGCCTCACGGTTTGCGCTCCATATCATTACCATTATTAACTTAAGGTAATTATACATGGAACTATTTCGATCACACCACTTTCCGAAAAGCAGAGATACATCTCCAAACATTTGTAGGGGCCTCGCATGAACATGGGATCTTTCAATCTATTTTGTAGCATGATGTGGAAGGTTGAAAGTACGAAGTTGCCGTTATACATTTCTCAAAGGTTTTTACCGAGCGGTTCGCACGCAGCCATTATCGTTATAGAATGTGATTGTTAATTCACTTACGACGGAAAAGCATCTGAAACGTGTTTGTTAGTCATTCACCCCTTTTGCTATTATCAAGAAGGACTAATATCACCCTCCTGTACCTATACTCTCCCGCCTATTCCCCATTGCTAGAAGCTGATCGTATTGATTTTCGATCAAAATTAGTTAAAATACGACAGATGAAGAGTGCTTGACGTTATACTCTATATAATGATTTAGATGTTAGGTAATAGGCATTATGTCATTGCCCAGTTTGATATAATTGATCCAGAGCTGCCAGGAGGCCCTGTACAGGTTTCTGCCAGCCTTCGATGCCCTTTTATAATACACAGTGAAGGAAAAGAACATTTTTCGTAGTTTTCCAAGGATGTTTCTGTTGACTCAAAACACATTTTTGCGTAAAGACTTTGCTCGAAAAGAAGGCAGTAAAGTAGCAGAACGAGGGCCTTCAGGAGGTTTGTTGACCATGTATTCTTCTCTTAGACAACATACTCTTTTCTTTCACGTAACCAAAAACTAGAATTCACTAACTTATGGATATTTTCCAGCCATATATGTCCAGGTCCAAAACTATCCCAAAGATAACACTATTTGGCATCTAAGCAACCTTAAATTAACAAATATCTCTCAAAAGGGAGGACTATACCCCTCCAATTAAACCCCTCCCCAAGACGGCACATTTATGTAGTGATAAAGGAAGAATCCCAACTGCTATATACAAATGCAGATCGCATACAAAGGTGCTATTTTTGCACCGCCACACAGTTGGAAGAAAACATCCAGCCAGTAGGAATTTTTGACCTTCACCCCCTATATAGTAGGTCGAGGTTGGTAGATCGAAGTTAGAATGTGTAGGTCGAAAGGTAAATAGTTGTACATTCGATCTTGAATTTTTATACCAATTCCAGATAGAGCATAGCCCTTATCAAAGCAGGAAAGGTTCAGAGAAAATACCAGGGAGAAAAATTGAGCCGTACCGAGGGTTTGAACACGTCATCCTCCGCTTTCCGGGCAGAGTATGTGACCACTATACCAGTTCGGCTTGTGATTCACAGAAGTAATACCTCGTGTGATGCAATTTTCTCACCTTGTTATATATATATATATATATATAAAGTACCAACAAGTGACAACATCCAATTGTTTAGTATACATGACCCTAAAACAGTCACAAGTAACTTGTTTTGGAAGGTTTATCGCACCCCAATATTGAAACATAGCACCGTTTTTAGCACCGTTCCAAGCCCTATACGTTTTTCGTCTAAATTTCCAAAAGGTTTGTGTCGTCTCCCCTTTAACGCCTCCCCAAGACCGTAACAGCACTGAAAGTATGAGGTCAAACTGAAAAAAGTTTTGCAAAGCAAGATCAAACACCGTGGTTACGACTGAAGTAGTAAAACATTCATATAAAATATTAATCTGCCGAAAATTTTGCAATTTGCTCCCTCGCAAAAATAGCCAACTTCTCCACTACACACATCTGACGGCACTGAACGGTCACACAGACATTGGGTATGAACTTGTGAAATGCTTTAGTGACCATGAAATTAACACAAGGCAAGGCTGTTGCAACAAAAGGTTTCATCCCCCTTCGCTATGATACTATCATTTTCCCGTCTTATAAATCCTGACACCATCCGTGCTTTATAGGGTATAGTAAATTGTAAAGGTTAGGCAAGGGCTTATTTATTGTAATATGCCGTAGGTTACCTTGGCCTCGTTGGTGTAGCCTCGGCCTCGGTCTCCGAGGGTGTGGTCTCGGGCATCGGCAGGACTGGCTTTCCCTCTGCCTCGGGGACAGTACCCACGACTGCAACACTGAGACTTACTATTAACGATAAGGAAGGAGTGTCGAGCATCCAGGATATAGAGGAGACGTACCAGAAACGTTCAAGACGACACACGCGCGGCACCCAGCGGGTAGATAGAGCCCAGTGGGACCCCCCCCCCCAAATCTAGTGGGAAATCCGTGAATGACAGCGGAACTTTGTAAGTGCTTGTGTAGGGACCTGTATATCGCTTTAAGTTGAAAGTTTTTAGTTGGGTACCCATTTTACCCACTTACCTTGCAAATGGAATTACCCATCTAGGACGGAGAGGAAGTGGAAAAAAGCTAGTGCCTCGCTAGTCGGCTCACATTGCATTACACTCTAATACAACTTTCCTCTTATTTCATATTCGAAGATATTTTCCTGTTTTTGTCCCACAGTAAGGCAGCTTAACACTTGGCGCTAACCATTCAAGTATTAGCTCCAAGCACCAACGAAGCATGGGATATTCAAAATATCCTTAAATTATTGCGAAGATCACAACAGTTTGAGGAAATCTCGTTAACGCCACTACATCATTCCCCTTCACGTGAAGTTGTTATATATATATATATATATATATAGACATGTAGACGCTTTTTGTTTTCATATATATATATATATGATGATATGTGTTATATATAATACGAGAAAAATGGGTAATTTCTTCATCTTTAATGTAACATGATACATAGGTCTGGTAGTGGCTGGCTTCAAGAAGACGATCAAGGTGATGCAAGTCGAGAAGGTAAAAGAATAATACTAGTGTTTCCCGTTTGTAACACAATCGCTTTAAAGGGAAAATGCAGCCCCTCATTTTGATTGGTGTACCCCGTCAACCTAATCCAGGAATGGCTCCATACAATCATGTGACAATATTATTGTTACATAATAAAAACCACTTGTGAGCAAAATTTGAGAAGATCTAGTTAACCTGAGGGCCACTGCTTCCTCTCTTTAATTGGCAATCAAATTGTTACATATTTTAAACCATGAAATTTGAAACTATAAAAACTACGGCCTACTGAAAAATTGTCAATTTTAAGTATGTGAGCTAAAAACAATGTTTCTTTCGATTTCATGTTTTCAAGTTAGAGACTATATATTACCGAAGAACTAGGTATGGCAATTTATTCCCAACGTAGACCTAAATCAAGCAGATTTGATGCCACCGAAGGCTATGTTTGTTCTTTTTTTCCAATTTTCTGTTTTTTGCGGGATTTGAAGTTCGAAGTTTCTTAAAGTAGAACATTAACCAAATGTAACGCCGAAGAGCTAGAACACATTGGTTATCATTATAAGTCCAAGACGTCGTTACTGTATGCTTAGAAGTTCATTTCTTTTCTGTTTTGTTGGAAAACTTGATAAATGCAAAAATATTACTCCTTGAAAGGAATACAAAAAGATTCAAAGTTGTCTTTGACAAGTAAGGTAGTCTTGACTCAAATAATATTTTCAGTTTATCGTTGAGGAAAGCAAAAACAAATAAAACTGGCAACCGTAGTGAAATATGGACTGGGAGAAGACGATATCAGCCACATACACGCGTGTCTGACAATAAGATCCAGTTAAGGACGAAACGTGTAGGAAATGCACAAAAAGGGTAGGAACTGAACCATATGAGCTGCGCATCCCGTGGTGGACGATATGAACCCGTTTCGGACGAAGTGAGCAAAATTAAGTTCAGCCGAAGGCTCGTCATAAAATACTCGAAAGACTACACTTGAACTGATATGAAATTTGACCAAAAGAAATGTACAGTTGAGAGTCCCGCTTGCCTAACCCATCCTCGTCCTCCTTATTCATACTATCTTAAAAGGAGTCTTCCACAACTCAATACATTTGTTTACCACAGTTTAAGTGTCATTTGAAAGGAAGGACATTTTTAGAGCTGAGACTAGCTGAACCTCTAGACTGCAAATCCAAGATCATGGTCGGTCATAACATGCACCATATACTTGGTGTAAGGGAGATTTTCAAGGTCTTAATGTGCGAACATTTGACTGTATCGCTGTGAAACTCACAAGATATAGCAAAGACTCAAGTGTATTGATTTGAACAAATATTTATACTTGTCATTATTTAATTAAAGCAAAAGTGAATTACTTTGTAAACATCACAGCCACATTAATACCCTGTGCACATTGACCATAACCTGTGATTTGAGATTGCAAATTCAGGGCTGTAAAAATTTTTAGCTTTCAAGTTTTTCATTTATAGAATGTTAATTGACACTATTTCTTAGTAATCGTGGAATAATAGTGACTTTAAACTGAGAAAAGACATATAATTAAGATTTGTCGGATCAAAAGAGGACAGATTAACCCTTCGTCTGGACACAATTAAGGACTTAAAATGTAATTCAAATCTAGGGCAAAGGTCAAATTTGTTGACCTTGTGACTGCTTTTGACTTCATTAATCCTGTGATTAGTGAAATATACCTATCACCTGAAAGAGCATTTATAGAGGGATGAGTGAATGGTTGTTTACTACTCTAGGACTACTGGATGTATATTATAGCCCTTTAACTTCCCCATACCCAAATCTGTGATTTTTCAACACTGCATTACAACCGTTAGGAAATACCCTAGTTGGTATATTTTCCTACGGCGCCTGGAGATGAGATTGTGTTTATCTGTTTTCTTTTATATAAATGGGAGGGACTCGTCAAATCGTATTATCGGTAATAACCTTTCCATGTGGCACTTATCTCAATCTCATGCGCAGTATAAAGCTATTCGTATGGATATTTCATTGCATTGTTTTGTACCTTTTAAGGTATTAATAAGGGCCGAGAGTATCGATATGCACATGCAAATATGCAATTAATTACCTTGCGATACGAGGGAATGTTAATGTAGATATGAAAATGAACTCGAGATGATGCACAGCATGACAATCCCAACTAGCGAACGTTGTGTCCTGCGCAATTGGACTCAAAATGACCAACAATATCGAAAGCTACATCACTGGAGAAGGATACGACATGTTTTGTAGCCTTGGAATTGTCTTTCATGTCAATGGACTTTTGAAAATTTGATTGTGGTATTAAGAAAGCCTCACATTTGAACATTTGGTAGTTTTACCAAACTTAGTTTGATGAGTCATCTCTCCTTACAAACATCCCCACCTTTTAACGCTAAAATCCCTCACTGGAAAGAAGTAAGTTGCCTTTCACTTATTTCGTTCTTTTATGCACTCGTTGCTGACGTATATCAGTTGTCTCGCATTGCTATGCCTACTGTAACTTTAATACCTCATAATTAGAACAATCTTCCCGTGATACAATATGCTGTTTTCAGGAAACTTGAATCCCGTTTGATAATGTAGGTATCACCTGGTTAACTATTTTATGTATTTTACTATGAAGAGAGTTAAAACAATTAATGCAATTTAGGGTGTATTACTTCTGACACCTGTACACATCGTTTCGTTATGCCTAAGTCACATTTAAACCGGCCGGTGTGTCCGATTTTTATGCACTGGCCGGCGTAGACACGTCGGAGAATAATCCGCCGATAGCGCTTACATGGTGACATTAAAAAGGGCCCACACGCGGCCTTTCCGAAGCCCGGATGCTGGCCGGCCAACGATCGGTCGATTTTATTGAATATATGAGTAATTTCTTGTACCGGTTGCGGCCCGCATCCGGCCGAAACTTGTCCGACACTCGCCCGACACTCATCCGATGTTCCTGCGGTATTCGTCCGAGTGCCGACCGATTTTTTAAGTCGGACGCTTACGGACATCAGAACTGCGCCGTCGATTGCTGGGCGAACAACGCCGGAAACCGAAGGACATGGATCAGTTTGCGATTTGCAATATAATTATAGACTGAGGTGCTACTCTTCCCTTCTCCATAAGCCTCGCAAATAACTCAATGAGAAGAAGAGAGGAGAAAATGGTACCCATAACTCCACAACGCCTGAGAATCGCCATTCTGAGAGAACGATTGATTTCGGCTCGCTAACTCGTAACAGCTATCGCAACCGCGGGGGGGGGGGCTCATGAGGGCGTGCCACCAATCTATTTCTGTAAAATAAAAATCCTGAAAATTTTGAAATGATCACAAAAGGGGTTTAAGTTATGGATTTCTGTCGGAGTTAGGTTGAGGTGTGTTTTCGACCGAGTGATGTATCTATTGTAATCATTTTCTATCACAAATGTTTCTCAAACTTTCAGAATTTCCCCAAATCCTTTGAAACAATCAAAAAATTTTCCCGCTATCGGCGATATAAACCTCATTGTTGTTCTTATTATCAATGTCTTCCGATAGCAACTTTCGAAGAAGCACAGAAGAAAAGGTGAAAAATGTGTACGAATTACCAGGTAAAAGACTGCCTATGAGTGGCATGTAGGTTTGTTGGGCAATAGAAAGTGTCTCAATGCAGAGCCTGAATGCAAGTTTTGTCATGGAAATCTTATTTAATGAATAATTTTATCATATTTCGCACTGCGGTTTTCACTCAATCTTATGACCATTATTAAGGCAATAATACATGAAACTATTCTGATCACAACGCTCCCCAACATACAAAGATATATCTCCATACATCTGTGGGGGCCTCGCATCAATATGAGATCTTTGAATCTATTTGTAGATGTGGAAGGTTGAAAGTATGTATTTGCCTCTATACATTTTCAAAAAAAATACAGAGCGCTTCATGCACAGCCATTATCTGAACAGATGGTGATTGCTAATTTACTTACGACGAAAAAGCATCATGAAAAGCATTGGTTAGTCCTTCGCCCCTTTTACTATACCAATCAATAATGCATAATATCACTTTCCTGCACCTATACCCTCTCTCCTTCCCATTCCCCTTTGCTGGAAGCTGATTGTCTGTCTTTTCGTTCAAATTAGTAAAAATACGAAAGTTGTAAAGTGCACAACGTCATACTCGATATTATCATTTGGACGACAAGTATTGAGCATAATGTGACATGTCACACCCCCAATTTATATACGTCACACACCCATTTTATAAAATTATTTCAGAGCTTCCGTGGGGCCCTATACAGTTATCTGCCAGCGGTAAATCCCCCTTTTTAGTACACAGTGAAGGAAAGGAAAATTTTCGTAGTATTCCAAGAATGTTTCGGTGGTCTCCACGCACTTTCCCCGAACAGAAGAAAGTTAAGTATGGTAACCAAAAGGAGAGCTTCAGGAGGTTTTTTGGCAACGTATACTTTTCTTAGACAACATACTCTCCTCTTTCACTCAACCAAAAACTAGAATTTACTAAATTTATGGACATTTTCCAGCCATATATGATCAATTTCAAAAAACATCCCAAAGATGATACCACTTTTCATCTTAGCAACCTTAGTTAACAAAAACTTCTCAGTATCCCATCCCTTTAGACCCCGTGCCCCAGCACTTTTATGTAGTGACAAAAGAAGGACCCCCACTGCTGTATATACACGCAAGGACGCATAAAAAAGGTACACTTTACGTAGACTTTGAGATTTGACTGAGGTGTATTACGACATCATCTGTGGAGCCCCCGATCACCAAATTCTGGCGGTGCCACTGACCGCTTTGGTGACAGAAGAAGAGAGGCAGGCGCAAAGACCCAGGCGCAGAAGAAGATGGTGTTTGCGTTAGTCTTTACACACACAAGACAGCATTATGTGAAGCGTGAGCGGTTGTAATCTTATTACCCACGTGTGACGCCGGCTTTTATATCGACGTTCGCTTACCGGTGGCAGGACAGACATCACCGCGGCCTGGCGCCAGTCGATGTCAAGCCGATTTCCCGCCGGGCGTGCGGGGGCCCGGCCGTCGTCTGCACGGTATCAGTCTTGGATTGTTTGACTTAAACCGAAAATGACCCGGAGCCCCGACGATGTGTCAGATGCCCGACTAGACATCGGCAGGACATCGGCCGATTTGTAGGCGATGACACTTCGATGCCCGACGTCGGGACTGATTTTTACTCGGAGTTAAAATGAATTCCCTAACGCCCGGCCGATAGTGCCTAGAAATACGCCGGAAACTAGTAGTAAAACCATCGGAACTATATTATGAATGGGGTACTAGATAACAGTGGCTTTATCTAACGTGTGAAAATACCTCCTATGTACAAGAAAGACTACAAATGGAATTAACAGACAGATGGGCATCGATCTATGTTCTGCAATGCACCAAAATCATAGCCTTTTTAGAAAACGTTTTCTTCTCTGTAGTACTTGACACCAAGGAACTTAAAATTCACCGTCTTCAAAAGTGTTATACCAATTTTTACATTCATCTTCATGCGTCATCTGCAGAGAAGAAAGAAACGTTGTAACTAATGGCGTTTTTTCAACATGCCTTTGTTCAAAGTCTAGTAGTCACACGCTTATACCAAAATAAAAGTACTAAGTTTTAATTCTGTAAGCGCAGTTGACAATAAGGCTATTGAAGATATTACTGGACTTAAAATATGCAAATTGAATAAAGCAACACTCGAGCAAGTTGTAGAAAGTAAAGAGTACTTAATGTAATGACGTGGTGACATCTACCTTGCTTTGACATGTAACCATAATGTGTTCATAGACGTTTTGAATAAGACGTCTTCACTGTACAATTGTGTGCAAAACGAGAATACTAAATCTTCTCACTCATTTGTTTCTAACTTCTTCATTGATGTAAAAATATGCTTGCCATAGTGCAACTGAATTTTTTTCTAACCAACCAAGAAAATTTTTTCAATATACTTTGAAGGTAATTAGACTGCTGTGATTAGCCTACTGTACAGTAAATCATACATCTTACCCCCCATCTCCCAGACTGGACGTTCAGGACATACTTTGGTTCATCTTCGGAACTTCGCCAAAAGACTGCGAGAAAAAATTACATGGTACTACATCTCAAATATGTTAGCTGAGTATGTAAAATCGTGGCTGGACAACTCTCACCAGGACAAAAGTCCCCTGGACAAGTCCCTCCCGAACATCTTCCTGGTTTATCAATTGTCCCTGTATTAAATGCATCGGTGGAAATCGTCCTGTGTGGGAATCCCCTTGGGGGAAGTTTTCTCGGGATGAATGTTTTCAATACAGAAATTTCCCGGATGGGAATCGTCCTTTACCGAATTTTTCTTCATCTTGAATTTACGCTTGCATTGGCGCTTGTCAAAGTGTAGCTAAAGTGAAGAGTCCTGGTAAGTGTTATAGTGATTAAGATATGAATCTCATTCATCGAAATCCGATCTTTATAGCTTACTTCGTAGCTGAGATATAAAAAAATAAAAGTAGTTCGCTCATATGGCAATTTTGATTGCACAATTCAATGTAAAGTCCTTTGTGTACAACTCACAATACCCGTCTTTCCTTCCTTTTGGAATAAAATGCTTTCATGGCCTTGAATTGTTTAATATGGTGTTGCGAAGCATGTTGCAAGAAAGGTGTTGGCTTATATAGTCAACTCACATTAAAACAATTTCAAAGTAATCAGGTTTTGGCTCAAGGTGCAGTGGCTAGTTTCGAAAAAAATACGGTAATCTTGGAAGTACGAGAGATACAATACACATTATTGAAAACTACATTATTTTAAATTGAAAGGAAAAACTTCAATATTTTGTATCTTAGCACAAAAAAAATATTCAGTGAAGATAGCCGTAGAGTCGTTGAGATTATTTTTTCAGCTTTTTGTTTTTTGTGATATCCTGGACTTTCATCACCTAAATTCGTGAAAAGACTTTAACTTAACAGATGGCTAGTTTGCGTAAAAAGCCAGTCCACGTCACCTTCGCATATGGAGGTTCTTCAGTAGAATGAAATTAATTCATGGCCTTATTTTATACTTATTCAGTACTTAGCATCGTTACCTTAGATGTTTTCTGATTTGAGAGTAGTAAGTGAGGCGCTACTTCTGAAGCGTTGGGGGAGTGAGCAACCAAGAAACCTATAAAAAATACACGCAAAACTCATTGCAAACCTCACTGCAGTCGGTTAGTGAAACGTTAATGGTACTGTTTGGAGTTATGCCTGTATTTTGTGACAATTGATTATGGCAACACGATTAAACACAACTATCAGGATGATACTTTCGCGCTCCATTTGAAGAAGTTCCGTACAAGGGTTTAGCACCTCGTAACATACAATTAGACGGATTACGAAATATTTATGTAAGGATGCCTGTTATTTACATTTCCACACGCTGAATATGTCAGGTGTAAAATATAGGGGTTATATATTAAATAGTTGTTTCAAATATTCAATACCGTTAGAAAAGTGGTACTTTATCTCACTGGGAACATAAGAATTTCATGATGCAGAACACGCATAACAGCCTGTTGTGACTGACACATTCTTAGCAAGTAGAAACACAATTTTCCTTATTTGATGCTTTGGACAGTAAATCATCAAACCTACATGAGGCCGAGCTCAAATTTGTATCACACTTTTTCAAACGTTATTGTTAACATATATGTTATCACCCTGAGAGACACTATAATACAAAATTGTGAAAAGGATAACTCCACCAAACCCTATAGTCGAAGTTAACCCATACTGCTTGTTTGAAAATGAATGTTGTCATCACAGGCATGGATGTTTAAAATTGATAGCTGAAAGAATTTCAGGAATATTTTCAATCGTCAACTAAAGTACAAACTTTTTTCCTAGCGAAATGTTTCAAACCTCTAATACACAAGGGTTCACTTAACGTTCACCGCCGTACATAATACAGTACTGTTTGTACGCACACTACCTTACATGTACCACAGGACGTAACAACGCTACATACACTAAACCTTTTACAAGTAACGTTCTTTTGATTTAAAATTCTTACCTCTTACCCTAAGCGCTGCCAAATGAATATGAATGGTGCATCACTATTGTCTTGGGCGTAGTTTTAGCAGTTTAGAACTCTGTCGTTGCGTGAAATCGGCGATTTTTTCTGTACCTCCAATTCACTTGTGCTGGCAGAATTTTTCACAAGGTACTACACCTGTTCTTTAAATCCCATTGCAGACCAGAAAAGATCGAAAGCCTTAACGGCTCATTTTCATTTTTAAATTTTTGAAATGGGACGAAACATGGTGAAGATATCATCGTGTTTGATCTGCCTCTTTTTGGAGCTAAAAGAGCCAATTTTGGGTCATTTTTTTACATTTTTTTACATTCATTAGAAACTTTAGAACACTGAGGCTCAATCTACCATATCTCTATATGGTTTTTATACCTTTGCCTCCTATGGAAAAGAAATCGAGGATTGGTGGGTCTTACAGAAGTGTATGATGATTTTTTTTTAATTGTCATGTAAAATTCCTCCTTTTTCGTACAAATGGGCATTTTTACCAAATTTTCAGACCTATTGGTCAACATAGCCTCCCAATCCACATAGTTTTACCAAAAAAGCCATGTGTGACCTATTCTGTAAGTGGTTAGCTAGTATCTGCAGGTTTAATAGCGATAAAACTAAGATTTTTGAAAGAGTCAAAGGAAATAAGGCTTACTGTGGACCTACGCTGTATTAATTTGTATTTTATACACAAATATTTTACACACACTAGAATATAAAACATTAAACATTAGAACATCATCTATGAACACTAGAACATCGTGTGTGAAAGTTCTTATTGGTACCATTTACCATGTTTCGTGCTCAGTTGACTTACCACAAAGCTTTCAGTAATGGACATTTGGTTGAAAACTCAAAAACTGCAATTGTTTCGTCTTCTGAAAATTCTGCCGTTGTTTCTTCAGGAGTTTGTCCTGTAGTCGTACTTATTTGTAGACCCTTCATTGGAATTCTCGAAGACAGACTTAAGTGAGATTTTAATCTGATGGATATAGTCGATGGATCCACGGACTCTAGACTATTTTGTAAGCGTACGACCGTAATTGGTATCTGTATAACGGCATTCGGAGAATGGAACAAAAAGAAACTACAGTAAACACAAAAACCATCGAAGGATGCTATGACAACTGAATGTTTACTGCTGGGGGGATTACGATGGATAAACTTTGGTGGAAAGAATAATGGAATGTTGGCACATTGAAAGCATTTACTGCAGCAAGATACATCTACTTGAAAACACTACTTTGGTTGATTAACTACAACCATAAAGTTAGAGATTAAGGGATTAAAGTTGATGTTGGATAAAAGTCAATTGATGTTAATAGACTTGAACGCAAGAAAACCGACATTAGGGCCAAACTCAGTGCAAAACTACAAAGTGTGTTAGTGTTGAAACATGCAACTCAAAAAGGAAAGGGGGTACGGAATGAACTAATTCCAGTATATGAGGTATGAAGAAGGCTTTTCCTGATAACATTAATCTGGGCTAAAAGTGATGCACTCTAAATAAAGGGTTAATAGATTTATATAGTATCGGAACTAAAAACATAAATGAAAAGGTCGCACTTTAAGGAGTTAGTGTTGACCACCAGCAGTGTTGCAGAAATCACGTCATTTACTAAACAATACAATCTTTCTTTTAAAAGACTGCCTTCATATTTTTTAAAAAATATGCTATGTTTGTTTGAGAGCAATCACAAGATTATCAAAATATTGTAAAGCATAATCAGGAAAATTTTTAAGACATCAATCTATCAGGGCTAAGGTAGGCTGTTGCTTTAACCCCTCTGCATTAATTTAACTCTGTTGTGATCTGTCCCATGAACCTTACGTTATTGTTTGCTGCTATCTCCAAGAGCTGTAAAGAGGAAATTTGTAGAAGAAGGCTGTCGTCATTACTGATTATGATTCCCTCATCACAAAACTGCCGAATGGTGTCTTTGACATCCTGAATAGATCCAGTTTGTTCCAATAGACAGAGGATAGCAAACTTGTCACCTCCTTTCAGCTTCTTGATATGTTTGATAATTTTACCAGAGGCAGAGGGATTCAGTCCACAAGCAAACCGATAAAGATAGTGAAAGTCAAAAGGATTCATTTTTTTAACAATATTTCCAAGCCTGATTGAAAGAGATTTGGATGCGTAGCGTGAAAGAAAGTGTGCTGCATACCACTCACAAAACAGCTTGTGGTAAAACCTAACTTCGGTTTCCTTTTGGATAGGACAACTGGTAGGATTTTGTACAAATTTTGAAGTTTCTTCTTCAACTAAAATGCCAATTCGAACGTATGCTTCATAAAATTGCTTCCCTAGTCGCTCTCTAAGATCGTTTCTTACCCAAGGGCGAGGCTTTCCAGTCAATGCTTCGAATGCAATTCTGTCCAGGTTTTGATGATCATTTTCAAATAGCTCCGATTCTTCGACATTCTCGTCATCCATTTTGTTTTTCATGTGTCCATGAAAACATGCAACCATGTGCTGGAAGAAGCTAGTAACGGAATTAAAATTCGGACTTACTTGGCTTTCTCCCGTTAAATGTATATACATTGCAAAAAATAAAGGAACCTGGCACAAGCCGCTAAGAACTGGATTGTGGTGGAGACGAAATTTAATTTTGGTAACATGTTCGTCGTCTCTTATCGCAATAGCTTTGCGAATATAGTTTTCTTGTGCTTTGTCGTCAAACACCGTTAATCTTACCCTTTTTGATCGAGGAGGAAACGTTACAGGTACGCATGACAGCCTTGTTGTCAAAATAACCTGGAATGTTTGAAACATATTCCCTTGAAAAACTTTCATTATTTCTGATGTTTTATCTTGATCAGGATACTCGTCATAGCCGTCCATTATTATAGCCACTGATTCAGTGTTAATCAAAATATTTTTTATGTCAACTTCTTGTAGCTCAGAATCATAAGGCAAAAGAAAGTGTTTTATCGCCCTGGATATCGACGACACACCCCCTAACTGTCTCAATTGAAGAAGAATCAAAATTTGTTTATCTTTTAAGTGTGATGATTGCGTTTGATTACACCAATCATGCGCAAACTGCAACGTTATGGTAGACTTCCCATAGCCTGGTTCACCCTCCATAATAAGTCTCGTAAATTCTATTCGTTGATTGTCGAAAATATCAGTGTATGAATGTAGTTTTTCCCATTTATTTTTAACTCCAACTTCATCATGACAGAGTTCAATGCCTCCGTCTACAAATATCGTATCGACACAATACTGTCGATTTTTTAAGTACGGTATCGGTCTCACAGCGTTATATAAATCTTTGTACTTTTCTTTCAGTTGATTAATTAATATCCTTTTCATGTCTGGAAGAAAACAAGAATAAATTTTTACATTGTGTATACAGAATGCAAAAGACATATTTATTGCAAGTAATGTATGTACAAACTTAACTTGTTTACACAGTGTTTCTCATATCGTACAGAACTTCCACTTTTAAGTGTGATATGACACACGGTTATCCTAAAAGTTCTTAGCAAAATTAGGTATTAAACACCTTAAGATGTATTTTTGTGTTACTTGACTCTCCAGATACATTACAAAGATATTTGTATGGCGTTTGTATAATTATTCTGGGTGGCTACACAGGAAATTCCAAATATGCTAATTAGTTTTGATCCATCCAAGATTGTGAGAGTGCTATCCCCTCCCCACGACCATTTGAAATTGAGCACAACTAAGATAAATACCCCAAAAAAGTATTTCTCGGCATTTTTAGTTTTCAAACAGTAAGATAACTAAGATAATTTCAGAGACAGCTTTCCATTTAGATTACGTAGCCGTCAAAATGACCAAATATTGAGTGCATACAGCTCACAGAAAACGTTTGGAATGAAGAACAATTAAAAAAGATGGGGTGAGGTAGCTTCCGGAGGACGGAATATTTTCAAGGGAGTGTAGAATTTGTTAAGAAATATCTATAGTACTTTTTGTACAAAAGAAATTTTTCCTAAAGCCAACAACTTTTCTTTCGATCACTCACTTTTGTCGACAAACGGGGTGGTTTGGTGCGGGAAAAGCCTGTTAGGTAAGAACATATTAATGACAGAAATGCCAGAAAAACACCTCTGTTTCTTGAAATGGAATTCGTGATTTGAAAAGCAAAGATGAGATGATAAATTAGCATACTTATTTGGTGTTTCCCAATAGAAAGTACAGTAAACAAATCGTTTTCATTCAGATGTTCCTTTAAAGCATGCCTTATGCTAGGGGATAACACAATTTATCGTGAAGTTATCTTTAAAGATCCTGTTTTATTCATTTAATATCCGTTAAAATTGATACTGATAAAGCAAATTACAATATCCTGTGCGGATAAGGTTAATAATATCTCGTACTTCTACATCGTTTTCTTTCGATTTAAAAGCGCTTTAACCACATTTCTTACAATCTTGTCAACCTAAACGTACTAAAGTCCGTGGGAACTATACTCACATTTGCAACCATTGTGGCGCTACCGCTTAAATTTACTGTTACGTCTAATATTAGAATAACTGTTCCTATCTCTTATTCTGAGCACTAAACTAGACCGCAAAAGTTCTCAATTTCAAGTATTTGCGTTAATGAAACCAGGGCCTTTTTAAAGAATTTTTTACTGGGGGGGGGGCGCATGTTACGAAAGGGACCATTTTTCGCGTTGCGCGCGAAACCAGCCGTGAAGCGTGAGGTTAGCGGGTGGAGTCCAGGGCAAAGCCCCTGTGGGGTCCAGGGGGCGAAGCCCCCGGAAGCTCTGAGGTTAAAGCATAATTCTGAGTGAAAAATACAGTCTCAGGGTAGGTATATTTTGGTCCATCATAGTGCAGCCATCAAATGCAAAAAATCCTAATAATTTTAGTGTATAAGGCTATTCCTCTACTCAGGCCACCATAATGTTAAGTGGTTGGAATCCAGGGCCTGCTTTAGGACCCCTGTGCGGGTCCAGGGAGCTAAGACGTTTTCAGCACATTTCTGGGTGAAAAATTAAAGTCTCAGTAAAGATATATTTTGGTTTAAAATGCATCCTCCTAAACAAATACTCCAAATAATTTTAAAATATTAGGCTATTCCTACTGTCAGGCTGCTATATGTTAGCCGAGTGGGGGTGGGCATCTGAGGGCCGGGGCAAAGGCTCTGACTGGGGACACATTCCCCCAATGCCCTCATTGGTGCCCCAACTGAGAGTAAGCGGAAGGTCACCATTGAACGGCATGTACTTTACGAAAGAATTTTTTAGAAAACTGCTTGTCTAGATTGCCAGAAGTTGCACTTTACATGGCTTATAAGTAATTTATCACCTTATTTTTCTCATCCTTACCTTCCTGGGTGAAGTAGTTCAGTACTGTCTTCTAGCCTGTCTACATAAAATTGGGCAATTTTCAACATTGGAAAACAAAATTTCCCCCAAGAAGTACCACAATGGGGGGGGGGGCAAATGAGCTGACTGGGGGGCTGTGCATGGGACTGGGGGCTGTGCATTGGACTGGGGGCATGGTCCTCCAGTATGTATATTAATTAAAAAAAGACGAATGCTGCTGCCACCACGCTTAATAGCCTGGTGCTACAGTATGAGCTGGCCACGAGCTAAGAAATGACACTGGATTAACGTATATCGGAAGTGTGCAATTATCCCTTTTTGCACCTCAAAATGTCTTTCCCTTTCGAAAGAAACCCGTCAAACGCGAAATAGTACGTTTGGAATATTTTATCATTTAATTGTACCAGTATTGTATAGTGATACATAAAAATCTCACCTTCTATGTCTCTTTTGTTCTTATTTTTGGCATCACCTTTCGTTGGTGCTTTTGAGTATATCATGGGTATCTCCTAAAAAGTAAATTATATGAACAACAGCCACTATAAATATTTTAGCATGTTCAATACACATTTGCATTTCACGTTTTAAACTGATGATTTCCACGTTTTAATGCAAATAGATCATTTCTGCAATTGGTAAGAAGATAACCACACTGTTGCCATATTGCTAGGTATGGACACCACCCTTACTTCGGAGAAGATAGTATTGGAAAAGAGAATGTATTTTGAACTCGAACGAGTACCAGGTGTTATTTTTGAACAGTAACTATAAACATCTCCAAGGAATTAGTCCCTGATCACTGATATTAATGTCGTTGGCTATTTTGCGTTATTCAGCACATTTTCATTCGGATTTTTTTATCTAGCACTCTGTTAAGAGAGCGTCTTACAAGGTTCAACTTTACCTCTTCCTTCATCGACAGATTTTTTATCGATCCAGATTTCTTCTTATTGCCTACAAAACCCAAAAAATAAATAAAAAAATCACTTTTGAAGTACTCGATTAATACATATACAAAAAGGAACAAGAAAAATGCCTTGGTTAATTGTGATGTGATTTTATACGCTGAATTGATAATCGCTTAACTTATAGTAAAATGATACATGCATGACCAAGATGCCATATTTCATTGCGTTTGACTTACTCAATAAAGGTGGAATACCTAAATGAAAACTCTTAAAAGCTCACGTTTAAGTTTCATAATAATAATAATAATTACTGCTACTGTTCCAAGCGACAGCAGTAGCAGCAGGAGGAAAGCAATGACAAGGACAACCGGAGGAATTCTCTTGGATAACTGTCTCACATCTGCATGTTCTGTGGTAGGACCTGTTTAGAAAAAAGAAAAACATAGATGGAGCACAAGTAGATTCACGCTTAGAATTATTGCCAACAGTCAGGTAATTGCATTAAAATACCATCAATTGTACAAGTAACCTTGATATAATTTTCTCAATCAGCATTTGGTATCCGGCAAGAAATAAAGTAATATCTCTTGGGAAATGTTATAGTAACTTGCCAAAAATTATTAAAATGACTGCCTAATGTTTATGATTTTTGGAAGCAAAGTATGCCCGAATTTTATAGGGGAAAATAGAACACACACTTCACAACAATCTGCCTGCGGTAAGAACAATTATATACAGGGTATATCGTCGTTCAGCTCAATGAAATTCTAATCTTGACTATGTATCTGATAGAAGACAGTTACGCTAGTAAACACAACACGTCCTCAAAATTTAATTAGTATATAATCTTATTTCTCACGTTCTTGTGATTTTCTATTAATTTCCTTATATTTTTGCCTATTAGTGCATCATCTGAAAACCATCAGTCCATTGGTCTTGCATAAGGCAGTAAAGCTGTCAGTTTTGTTTTAATTGCTTAAAATTTGCCCTACCAGGAAATGACGGCAAAGCGAGCAAAGATAGTTGAAAAATTGTTGGTGAACGTAAGTGGGCTCAGATCCATCCAAAGGCAATATTTTTACTGAAAACTATTTAATAATCGTACTTTCGATTTTTTAAAAACTGCCCAGTACGAAATTCAGTCATACTTAGATCGCTAACAAGCTCTTCGTTGAAGTTCAGGACTATGACAGTCACTTTCAAAGTAGACAACTTACCACTCACGAACAAATCCACCTTTTTCTGCAAGTCGAAGAACACATCGGGTGGTTGGACAATTGTACATACAACAGACAATTGATAACGTGATTTATCTCTCATGCGATACGACGCGGTGAGAGCAATATCAAATGTATCTCCGTTGTACTTTACTGTCAACTGCTGCTTTCTAAAATCTATAGCAGCTGCATCTCTATCGTAAAACGTTTTCCATGAAAGCTGAACGCTGGGGCTGATTGCCTTAACCGAACACGTAAGAATTCCATCATTTTGAATCTCTAGTGCGCAGTGCTCTTTAGAGTAACACTCATCTACCTCAAGGTATGGTGGCGAGGGGTAAACTGTTATTAGATATAAAAAATAATTCGAAAATATAGAATACAGTATTATGTGCAATTATTGAGTATGTTGGTACTTCTCTTTAAGAGATTATCAAATACGTTTCTCTTGTTTTCGAGTTTGCCCCATTAAGACATGAAATAGTAATAACTAAAACATGAAAGAAAAATAAGCGCAGTAATACCCTTTAATATCTTGCGTTAATACTCTTTATACCCTGAAGCCGAACGCACACGGACGACAGAAAACGCGAAACACGAGACAGAAAACACGTTTCCTGTTTTCGCGAAACAACGTTTCGCGAAACAAACACTGCTTGATTCGCGAAACAAGTGTTTAGCTGAACATGTGTTTCGGACGAAGACGCTACTTTTGATTTCCGTCCAACGCACACGGATGTTAGCGCGAAAACGTGTTTTCTGTTCCGTGTTTCGCGTTTCGATCGTCCGTTTGCGTTCGGCTTTAGACTACACTTTAAATTAATGACACGAGTTCAAACTTTTTCAGGCAAAAATTATAACTAGCTGGCCTATTGTTCATGAACTCACCGAAGACAGTCACATTATAAAAGGAAACACCGTCACTGATGCCATCACCATGTAGACAGTAGTAGAGTCCTTCATGATTCAAATCTACATGTGGAACAACCAAGGAACCTTTGTTCCCCAAACTGGCATTTTCTAGAAATATTTCCGTAAACTTTCCTCCAATGAGCACGAAATACAACAGAAGTTCGTACGTTTTGCCTGAAAGTAGATCTGCTCTCTTCCAAGCAGCAAATCCAAAATCTTTCTCTGAACAGTTAAGTATCATCTGCGTGTTTCGTTCCACATAAGTTGAAACTGCCTTCTTGTTGGACAAATTGACGTCTCCATTCTGCACCAAGACCAAAGATTCATTGATTTCTAGTAAGGTTGTTGTACTGAACACCTTACAAACAAGGAGCACCAAGAGAGATGAGAAGTGGAATATATCTTCAGACGTAACATGAGAAGTAGTGACTAAAGCTTTAGAAACAAAAGATTCATTGTTAGCAATTATCTCGTCGCCATGCACTGTTCTTGCCATCCATTTCAAAGTTATGTTTGGCCTCGCATCGTTCACTGAACACAGAACTGAAGATGAGTAGACTTGAGCGTAACATCTTTTTGTGTGGTTTCCACATACATCAATAATAGGGAATTGTCCTTCCGGTTTAACTGTGTAAAAAAAGGATATGTCGTTAAAATTCGCTTCTAATGCTGCGTTATTTACAAGAATATCTCTGGGGATCCTGTCAAAATAGTTTATAGTTATGGTACTAAAGATAAAACTTTCGCGTTGAGTCATCGGTGTGCACAAATCCTTTTTTAGAAGCAATCCTTTTCGAAATCTCTGAAAATGACCAATAATAATGAACTTACAAAGTATTTAATTAATGTTTAATGTCAATTTAAAATAATTGCTAATTACAAAATAATAATTGGTTACACTTTAAATGCCTGTGTTGATTTTAAGGAGTTTTTCTGATGCCCTTTACTCAAACTCAGTGTCCCTAAATTTGTCAGAGCAAAAGTGTAACTGTTGAACCTAATTTTCTGTTTCTATGTTTGGAATTGTTCCCAACCAATCCGTTAAGAATTAAACGTACATGATAGAACGTACGTATTAAGGCTTACTATATATTTTCTGGGCGGCTAATGTACTAATTAGACTGATATATGGGGGAAGTACAATTTTTACTGTTTGAAATAATGTAATCTACCAACAACGACAACCCCGATATTGAAAAACACCGGACCTTACTTCTTTGTATAAAAGTATGCTACCGTAAAAACTCTTTCATGTTGAAGAGACACATCTTTGATGATTAGTGATCCGTTTGGATGTATATTGTATTCTCTTTATAGACATCCAATCCCACTTTTCTTGGAGTCCTGGTAATGTAGCATTGCATCATTGTTAGTGTAATCCGTAGTTGTAAACCACAGAACACTAAAGAGGTCCGCGTGAAAGAAAGAGTCGAGAGTACCACTCTCTCCAAAAGTAAGACATTGAAGTTATTCACACGAAGTCATTGAGAAAATATCTGAAGGTTATAGCAATCAGTTTCCTGCAATAACTGTAGAAACACGAGTTCCTCATTTACATGCGGCTTGAAAAACATTTACCGAATATAAAACTTTCTTTCTGACAAACGAACACAATAGAGTACATATTATGATACCTTACCGGTAAAGATAAAAAAGCCACTCAGTATTAGGAGACTGAAGTAGAAACTAGAGGAATGCATTATCCGTTTTCTAAATAAAAGAAACGAAATAAAATAAATTCAATAGCACATTATGGAGGATTGTTAGAAACATGTATTGATTTGTTCAGCAAAATCCTACATGGACACGAGCGTGCTTAACATACTTCATTATTGAGACCAAAACGATACATCATTTTGTCCGTAATAACATAAATCACGTGAACGTTACGGTTTAAAGTAACACTTCCCGCTTGCAGAACCGTCTTACTTTTAACGGATCTAAGACGTTACTTTTGCACATAACGGTAGGTGTTTCAATGGCGTTCACTCTGAACGAGAAATTCTCACAGTCGTGGTTTCGTAATCAAGAAGCGGAAATTAAGTGCAGAAGATGTACTTTAATCTGGTATTTATTTCTCATTTCTTGTGCTAGCCAATTAACTTGTATATCCGGATATGGCAACGCAAGAACCGTTGTCCACGATTGTATTTTGTCGGAATCGATAACGCTCTCTTGTGATGGTGTTACGTGGAAAAACGGTGATGGCGTAATGACTTTAGGGAGTAACTTTGTAGATAATAAGTTCAGTGAAAGTTTTCAACTTTTTGCAAATTTTTCTCTGTTCATCAAATCTGTAAGTCTCTCTCAAGATGGAACGTATCAGTGCGACTACAACGCAGCTACTTCGATCAGGCACATTGTAGCTATCAAAGGTAAACTAAAACAGATTCCATTTTATGCTGAATCATTTTGATTTAAAAGTCGAAACATCTTCAAATAATCTAGAGCAAAATTACACAAAAGTTCCACTTCATTAGGAACAATTGTTATTATCATTATTTTACATCTCCTGTTACATTTATGTTAAATAAAAAAAGTTTAAATACTGCAGGGCTGTTTATCTGTGTGGACTAATATTTATATCTGCGTTCTTCATACCATGTTACGTTTTTCTTTCCTAAAATCCCAACTGATTGGTTTTAATACATGTTAAACTAAATTCATTTTCCAAATATGATTAACTTACAATTGCTTCTTTACACTGTATGGCTATTGTATGGTACTCTACATGTCTCATGTGTAAAGTAGAATAATTGTTTACTGTTGCTTCAAAATGTGCGGTGGGTTTGACATAGGGACTAAAATGTTTCTGAAGAATAAAGCAGGCCATGTAATGAAGCTTTTAAAGTAATTCGGAGTGTCCCATTAATTACTCACTTCGAGACACAAATATCATCTTAAAATGTAAACTGTTTAAATTGTAGAGAAGAACAAAGTTACTTAAACTTTATTTGTTATGTGACGATACTTCTCCGTCTTTGTCATACAGATAACGTTTTCACCGTAATTGCTATTTCCTACAGCTAAATGTTAATTAGTATTCAATATTTTAGATTTAAAACGGATAGGCAAATTTTGGAGCAAAAATTTCATGTTTATTGAAGAAACATTTGGTTCGGAGGAAAATCAAGTATATGGTTTGAGCAACATAACCATGCAGCAATTTAATATTCGTAGATAACAATTACGATTATCATAAAAATGCAATCGATTAGTGGAAATAGGTGTAGGAATAGTTACCAATCTTGGAACTGACATTTAGCTTAATCTAGCAGACGTGCTCTTTTATTATGCTGAAGTATGTCAATGTTGTCAATACTAAAAGAGCGGACATAAAGTAAAACAACGGAGCCACTTTTGTTTCTGGCAAAGCCAGAAGCAGTAAACATATGGGTACTAAAGTTGCCCTTAGCACTGACTTAATAAGTAAACTTTTACATAATGGAGACTCAGAATTTTACATTGCATCGTAAAGGTTATGTATTTATCTATTGTACCAAGGTCAAAGTACGAGAAATGTTTAATTACATTTAGTTGCACGTTTCTAAGTCAAAATGGAGCAGATTCATTAGATTTTGAATTGCATCCATATGGAAATTCATTGAATAAATTAAATGATAGAAAGACGTACAACATCAAAACACCATTTTGAACTGAATGTAACTTCATTTCAATATAAAATGTAAAATCAGTTGGCATATTCCCTTCGAAGAAGTTAAGTGTTATATCAAATGTATCCACAAAAAGGTTATTAGCAAATTTTTTTACTAAGAAACAACTACTTAGTTTGTAAATTAACAATTGTTGCTCAACACGGTTTATCTGTCAGACTAGCCCCACTGAGAAGGCGATTACGGGTTTATGAAGTATCTTCTCCTTGGTGCAGGACTGTGACGTTCTGGATTCATTCATTCATTTTTTGGTTATCTGTTCATGAGCCCTTACAGCATTACCACATGCCGGTGACCCCACCCACAGCATGTTTGAAGGGTTCATCCATTGAACCTCTTAAACCTAAGACACGAAGTCCAGAGAGGTCCAGGGAAGCACCTGTTTCCTAGAAAGTTTCACAACTAAGTGATTTTCATTTCTTTCATGGTAATTGTATTATATTATTTAAATCTCTACATACTTCTGCTTGTTTGACACAAAAATCTTTATAAGGTTTGTCCATAGTTTATGGACCTTAGCATACAAATTTTGATTTAAATGTTGGAATAGGTTCAGGTTTCTTCCCAATTAGTTCTGTACGTTCTTACATCAATGTATACATAAACGTTAAATTTTATTTTACGAAAGGGGCTTCAAATCGATTCGTCACTGACTGCAACAGACTGTTCAAGGAGATTATTGCTATGAAAATTCTAAGCAAATGATCTCATCGATGATGTTTAGGCCTCTGCAAGGTGTGGCTGGTTTAAAGCAGTCCCATTTATGACACACTAGAAAACCAAGACAGTATCCAAAATGTGAAGAAATGATTTTACGAGGTCTGGAGGAATGAGTTGTTTAAATAGCTTTTATTATTTGTGCTAAGCGTACTTAATGTTTTAGTGATATTACACATGGTATTTATTTAGTCAGAAACTAAAATTGAATAATGACAATGCTTTCAGAATCAGTGATAATGACATCATTGAAAACAAGTGTTAGGTGAGTTGTTCCATTGTTGAATAGTAAGGTCTACCTAGAAACTTTAAGTCCCTTACTCATGTGATGAGCTAAAGAGTTAAAGTGCAACTGCCTCATCTGTCATTTTTCACAGCAGGAACTTTTGGTTAAATAGGTCGACATTTGAACCCGACAACAGGAATATTCTAAGAGCCTTCGTATGTACCACAACAACGAATTATGCCGAGAATAGTAATAACATATTAAAAGATAAAAGATTAGAGAATTGTAAGTACTGGTTTTTAAAGGATTTGAAAAAAATGGTTTAAATAACAGCCTCAAACATTTCTGAAAACACAGGCATAACCTAGACATCAGTTAGAAAAACGCATTTTCATGCTATTTTTTGCTATTTCGAAAAAGTGAGGCTAGTACGTACATTTGCATTTTTTCAAGGTGCATTACTTTGTAATTTTAGATGGTTAGTTATTTGTTCTGAACGATGTTCCGTCCATTTGGCTCTTCGAAATTGAATTGTTATGGGGAGATGCAACTTTCTTTTATTACAACCATCCTAAATTGTTGTATTTGTTCCGTTTATATTGCTTTTCCGTAAGAGTATAAGATAACGCTTTAAAAAAGATTAAAAAGAAAACGAAAGAATAAGGCACTTTCTGGTGCCAGGGTTCTATTTTGAAGCTTTCCCATACTATCTGAAGAGACAATTGTTTGTTAATCAATTATTTAGGTAATTAATTCCTACACGTACGACAAGTTTACACATCGGCGTCTCTCAAAATGAACCTTTACAAACACTATTTTACTAACAATAGGAAGTTTTCACTTTTTCTTTTGTAAGCATACGAATGTAACAGATAATTTGGCTGAATACGTTAGCGTCTTCTTTTTTGAAAACTACATTGTGTTACCTACCCTCCCATCTTTTCTTACTAATTATTACTATTATTAAATACTGTCCTTTTCAAATTCTGAAAGACTTTGCTAATGACAACAAGTCAGCAGACAGTTGTACTGTACAACGCCTGTTTTCTTTTAATTTAAGGTGTAATTGCCAAGGTACACGATATTGTATGTGAGATATTCCCTGAAATAACGACCTATAAAGAGTGAGATTAGACGTTACTGATAAAAACGGAAGCCAGTCAATATGCAAAAGATGGATCACAGTTCCATATGCATACTCACAAATCATTCTTAGAACTACCCTTTGTCGAAATGTACAAACAGTAATGAAAGAATTGAAGGAACCTGTGCTGCCCCGCAAGAAGTCAATCTCTGGACTACATAGGATGTTATCACATGTTCGTAAAAGGGTAAATGACACTGAGCAGTTTTGTTACTAAGGCCTGTATAGTTTGATTAATGGTTTGAATCCAGAACGACTGTGTAGTAAACACTGCGTTGTTCGAAAATCTGCAAAAAGTGAAAAGAACTTACTGGCTGTAATGAATTAACAAAACCGTCTTCTGTGTAGGAATCAACCCCAATGTAGCAGTTTCTTGCAATTTAGGCAATCGTTTACCACAGATGGGGTTGTCCTTCTTCTAAAGCACTGTCAGTGATTTTTGCAATATTTGTTAAAATGTCAACAATTTTACAACCCTTCCAACGGCTATTGTATTACGTTTACCTATGCAGGTGCAAAACGTCTGCTACAATTTTCGTTACTCGCATGTTTTCAACAAAAGCAGCGGTTTTGCATTAAGTAGAGTTTCTAAGAAAAGCTCTGAAGCGGAACAATTCAATAATTCGCGTTTCTTTTCAACATATTTTCAAAAGAGGAAGCAGAAGGGGCACTGTTATAAGTAGCAAATAACAATTCCGTCTTGCAATGCGGTAAATAAACTATTGCGTTACATATATTCATGGTTACATTACTCCATATTCATGATAACATGAGGAGAATTAACGTTAAAGTGTAAAAATATGCTTAATACAAATTTCTGTAAGTACCGTAATCATCCATATTCAAATTTTTGGTTACTCTGTTTTAAATAAGCCAGATATGCAACTGCTGGTTCACTTTACTGAACTTCGAAATAGTTGATTGCTTTTAAAGCAGGTCGAATACATTTACGCTTACTAACGACAAGGTAGTGCAGTTTATATAAACAAATATTTTACGATTTCATATTTTCGTGAAGTATGTATAATATCATGAAATTCAAAGCAAATGGGTGTTCACATTCAAGACTTATAAAAGTTACAGTATACAAGCATCATAATGCCCAACGGCGTAGTTCCTATCAGTGGTTTTTCATCGCCAAGAGCAAAGAACAATTTTATGTTGTTTGCCTAGAAATGACGATGTTCAACTTTAATCTTAGTGACTGACTAAGTTTGTTCTTCTTAGTTTGATCAGGTAATCTTCCTCACGATAATTACGTGTGTTATATCATGGACGCCGTGCTGTTTAAACATTCTGATGGTCTTGTTGTGTCGGTTACAATGGGAGATAGAAAAATGTATTGGAGTTTAATAAACCGCTCGTCATGTCGCAAAGAGCAGTCACATACGCAATTTGTAAACACCTGTGCATTTTACGTGCAAAAAGCTCTTTTACAGCTTTTTTAAATGCCTACAAGTGGTCACAGGAGACAAAACTAAAACGGACCTAAACAAGCCAGCTCATATAATGATAAAAGCTTTTAAATTAGATTCGTTTAACTTCACTTTAATTTTTCAAGCATAAAAGAATTGCATTGAGACTTTAAATGAATTTTTCTATGGTCGGATTTTTTTATTTTTTTTTTATTTTATTTCAAAATGTTGCACGTCAAAACTTGTCAGGCTGATCAGCAGCTTAGAATTATGGCTAATGGTACGTTTATATCTTTATTTAATGTTTGTAGTCTACGTAAGTTACTAAACATAATAGTTGAACAAAATTCATGTGATAAAGAACCTTTGCTGCTCATCAGTCCAACTAAAGTACCATTATTATGTCTCAAATATTACACTTTTACTCACATGCTTTGCAGCAGTCCTTATAAAACGAAGGATAGGCAAAATCATGACGCTTAATTCTTGTATATCAGAACACTCTGTCTGGCATTTGAGAAAATAATTCTGTCTTAAATTTTGTAGTTTGTAAAAACTGTCTTTTTCAACATCCTGCTTTTCTGATGAATCGTATTGGTTTCTTTTAAAAAAGTGGTAAGAGAATGCAACATATTTAAAACTGTATAAAGAACATTGAATCTAATTTGATATTTGTGAAGGCATTTTTCCAGACCGAACGCTGAATGCGTTGCCGAAAATATATACCGTCTACCTATATAGAAAGAAGAATATTTAACGAACCTTTTTGACAATTGTTATTTTTCTACTGGTAGTGCTGATATGACGCGGTATCACTTTTCAACATAGTAAGGTAGTTCAGATTTGTACCCGTATTTCTAATTAGTTTTCTAACAGCCCCCTGCCTAAACTAATCCCTAGTGAAAAGGGGATCGATTTAACCTGTGCTGTATACCTAGACAATGGTTATAATGTGTGACCTGAACTGAAAATTCGAAACCGCAGGTCAAAATGGAACACCGGCGAAACCAACTTTGACTACCTTTGAGTTGTTCTTGATTAAAAGCTGCTTGGTCTCTAACGGCAATTTATTTTTGGCTCAAAGTAGACTACTGTTAGAACAATTTTTTATCAAACTGTAACGTTTCACCTGGATTTGCATTTTAAACATGAGTATATATAAAAAAAACTATTGCAGACATTTGAAGGAAGTTATTACAGCTCTCGAAAGCCTATTGAATTTTCGCTGTGGCACAGAAAATTGTACAATACGTAATTATGTATCCAGGATGAGGTTTCTAGATTTGAATTCCAATACCGCACGTGATGTATTATTCTATATAGTAATCATTGGCAAAATGGGTCAATAGTCTGCAAAACAAAGTGTTCTCAGTTCGTTTTAAACTGACTTTACCAACCTTATTTGTGTTGCTGTATATCGACTGCCTAAAGTATTCTGCAATCAGTAATTTTGATTATATAACGCTTTAACATCGGGCTTTAACGTTATCACTCGACACCAAAAATCTGGATTTTAAACTTGATGGTAATATTTTGTTAAGGTAGAACTCTTAAAAGTGCCATGCAGATGTTCCTTTAAACAAGTTTAAGCTTACCTGTAATTCTTTTCCAAAGTTATTTTCCTAGTACGGCTTTTTGGTGACAAAATTGCATTTTACGACTTCAAAGGAAGCATTTCGTCAATAAAAAAGAAAGATTTACATCTGCTTGTCAAATATTGTTCCCTTCAGATAAATTGCAAGAGTTGTGCTTGGCGTGCTATGCGTCGTTGGGACAGACAGTTTTCCCGTAGGTATAAAGTTCAACTTCGATCGATGTTTACATAGGATTATAGCAGCTCATCCCACTCCGTCAGACTTACACGTTGTTCGATGAAACGTTTTTGAAGAAAGCGCTGCAGAACCACAATGCACAACTAAAGGGCCGTCAGTAGTGGAATATTCATATGTCACTGACAAGGCCCTGTTAAAGGTCTATTTCTGAGCTATAAATAAGTATCAATAACATTTTTCTTAAATGCATCGCCCTGTTCGGTTGATGTACTGCTACAAGCACTGCGCACTCCACACTACAACCACAAATATGAAACTTCAGGAAGATAAAACATATTTCACAAAACAATCAAAATTAGCCATAAATTATTTGGATATATGACTTACAAGTGAAGGTATAAGTGTTTTAAATGCTGGATCAACCAGGGCCTTTTTTAAGAATTTTTTAGTGGGGGGGGCATAATACGAAAGGGACCATTTTTCGCGGTGTGCGCGAAACCAGCCGTGAAGCGAGAGGTTAGCGGGTGGGTCCTGGGGCAAAGCCCCTGTGGGGGTCCAGGGGGCGAAGCCCCCGGAAGCTCTGAGGTTAAAGCATATTTCTGAGTGAAAA
>WURT03646359.1:7028-19452 GCA_009936505.3 Holothuria glaberrima | reverse complement strand
ATATATATATAATCTCTTTCTTAGCAAAGGCCAAATTCAGACATTTAAGCTCATATTTACATTCAGTCACCAAGTCAAGTGACTGAGTAAGAGAAAATACAACAGCCTTCACTGAACACCATACTGTTCTGTGCATTCAACAACTACTGTGAAACACAAATCTAAAATACTAAAAGGAATTACACTCAATAAAACAATAAAAACAGAATATCAAGAAAAGGGTTTACATAATTGACACACCAGAAAACTCTGAAAATAGCCATTTGTCAAAATATTTTACCTCCATCTTTTTTGTTTGACCTTAAAGTTTGCCTGCTATTTTGTCATCACAAGCTCATCGACAGCATCATCCACTGTTTCACACATCATCCACAACCTCATCAATATTCATGAACTGCATGCAATGCTAAAGAATCCATGCAGATAAACTTCACAAAAACCGACATGAATAAATGAATTTTACTGATCCTTCTCATATTAGAATACAAAACATGCTATACATGGATAAAAGGCCCTGTAGCAGGAGAAATGGGGTGGAATGGGGTAAAATGGGGTAAGAGAGAAATGAATACAAAACGAACAGTCACCAAAAATTCAAGGATTCTGACTTAACACTCTCTCACCTCCTCTGATCTATTCCTGGTATAAATATTTTTATCTTAAGTTTTTGTTTTCAACAAAACTGTTGATAACTTTCAATAAGCTGTTTTTATTTCTAGATTATGCAAACTGTCTTTGCAGGAGATTACCTATCTTTCTGATAAGCTACAGTGTGTGCAGAATGCTGTTATCAGAAATTTATGTTCTACATGTTATTCCTCTCCTGTGAAAGGTTCACTGGTTACCTACTATCTCCAGATACAGTTTAAGGTTCCGACTCTTACTCTTAATGCACTTGATTGCATTGGACCTGACTATCTTAAGGACTTGCTGTATACCAGGGTCACCAGCTAATTTGCTCAGTGGATCATTTTAATTCCTTTGTCCCTAGGGTCCATTCTAAGTCAGGAGGAAAAAGCCCTTTTCCTTAAACTGATCTAACAACTGTGGAAGAGCTATCTTGTGGATTCACCCACCCACAACATCCATTTCACTTTTAAGTAGGAAGTGAAAACATATTTTTATCATCTTTATTTTGGGAAGTATTTGTACGTTCTTTTGTCTATTTTTTTATTCCTATTTAAAATGTGTTCAGTTCTTGGTTTCTTTCCTTTCATGTTCCTTTTCGTTGCTTTTGTTTTTATTATTTTATTTTAATTATTTTTTTACCCGCCTTTTTTGGGGGGGAGGGAGGGGGTCCAGACTTCATACAGCACCTTTAATTACTTCTCAGTGCAGCTGTTACTTTATAAAACCTATTAATATCAATCATCATGTAAAACCTAAATGCAGAGAATGATGCCACCAACATGAGTTAAATGAGCAGTACATACAGCAGTGACCAGAGAGAGAAGCCATACTATATTAGCAAAAGCTTGAAAATAATAGCAGAGTCACTTATTATAACTCTCCTCCATTAACTGAAAACAGATATTGCTGAAAAATGAAAAGGCTCTCCAAACAAAACAAAGGAAGGTACTTTTTGCTAAAATACTTAAAATTTCAAGCAGCTACTAAACCAGACAGTTATAGCAGTTTTGTAAAAGAATGCAATTCAAATAAATATGAAAAGAGTTATTTCCATTCCAGGTTTAACACATGAGTGAGTTGTCTTGGCATCCAATAGTTTCTACTTTCTCATATCAATGATTTTAATGTTTCAAAGTCTTTACCTGCATGAAATCAATTTCACTCTTGTACAAGGGTGGGGATTTGTTCTCAATATTGGGGAGGGAGCAGACATGACCCCATTTTCAAATAATTTACTCTGTGGCAAAAATCAAAGTCAATGACAATTACTCAAATATTGGGGAGGACATGTCCCCCCCCCCCCGGATCACTACCCATGCTCTTGTAAAATAAAGTTTTAGAATAACCACACATTTTCATCTACTAAAGAGAAACCTTTTACAGTGATACATACAAAATTTCTCACAAGGTGGGACCATGTCCACATATGACCACACATCAAAATATTGGCACTAATCAAAACACTGATGAATATAATCTGCAGAGCAAAAAACTTTTCTGAAAGGGGACCCAGGGCCCCTCATCCACCTCTGGATCCATCCTGTGTACTTGTAAAATAAACACCATGCATGCACTGATAGAGTAGCAATGGGCTGCTGTTACTCACCCTGCAGAAGCCTGGCTTTGTGAGGGCTGTCTGTCTGCCTCTCCAACCTTACTGGCCTCTTGGGTATGGCCCCTGTGTAAAGCATGCCAAAATGAGCTAAATAAAATTTTGCTCCATACAGTGCTAGAGTATAATATTTTTAGCATTAGCAAAACATATGGCAAATATTGCTATGAAGCTTGCATAACTGATAAATGAATGAATTTTCAGGCTTGAAAACATGGATCACCTTCAGTTGTTTGGTTACAGATGTAAATGTCAAAAGATGCATAAAGCTTGCAATGCATGAATCTAGCCTTTCCACTGAGGCTATAATTCCACTTACAACTTACAAGCTTGCCATTTCAAAAGTCTTCCTTTTCAATAATTTTTTTATTTTTCTATTTGGTTTGGATGTTTTATTGTTGTTGTTTTGCAATATTGTTTTCACTGCTGGTAATTCAACAACCACAATCAGCTTCAAAGTATGAGTGTCTGTTTCTAGGCTGTATATACCTTTAAAAGAATGTAACCATTTATCAAAGTGACCAAAATTGATCAGTTTTTCTTCTTGTTCAGCATTACCAAGTCACATAGACTTTAAGGCCAGCTAGCAAGGTTGTCAGTGCTTGACAAGTCATCTTGAAACACTAGACCATAAACAGCATATCTTTGAAATGTAACAAAGAGATCAGTGCCTTCCCGCAAGAAATGACACCAGGTAACTTCTATTACCAGCAAAAGAAGTCTAAGAGCAACCACTATTCCCAAGGCAGCAGAAAAATTCATGTACAAAGTTTGATGGTTAGGTTCAAATTAAGCGCAACAAAAATTAGTACAGAAGGATAATGGTAACTCGCAGGTGAGGTTATGTGATAACAAATATGAAAAAGGAAAATTTCAGGCCAGCATTCTCACATACATGTTAGTTATTGATGATGCACCGCAAGAGTGTGGTTGGGGCAGGGGTGAGAGGGAAACTAACTTTATGTTACAAAATATATGGTGATTGCATTAATAAGCATTTTACTGTTTTAACCAAAAATACAGTATAAGGTACTCGTTTAGTAACCAACTTCAAAATTTAAAACATAATATCAACAGGAACAATAAAACATAGCTCATTATGCATTTTAGTCATCTAAGCTGTGAAATGGTGAAAAAATTAGATGGTTAGCAACTTATAGGAAGATTCTAAGATAGTTTATAAGAGGCATTTCAAACATAGGTCAGTAGCTGACAACCAGACACAGGAAGCAAAAGCAATGACATCTTTATCGCAAGGTTCCAGGGTTATCCGTTGTCACACATGTTGTATGGGTTCTCGGATGACATAATTTTGAACTCAAATATTCTACAATTTAAGGGAAACATTCTACTTGTGATATAGGAAATTTTTGTATCTTTACAACCATGACTTGTGGATATTTGATATGACGTTCAAAATAAAAGGGCATGATAACTCTACTAAGAAATAAGGTTCTCACAGATGGCAATTCAGTGCTTCATAGCTCAAGACTAAATTGTTAAACCAAATTTTCAACCACAGAAATGAAATAATTCTACATTCATAACTCTTGTACCAAGTAATATTTGGGGGAAAAATGCTATTGCCAAAGACTTTTTTGTGAGACTGAATGATTTGATAATAATGAAAGCAATAAAGTGGTGTAAATAATAAAAAAAAAGTACTTCTTAAAACTGTTGCACTGCTGTAGTAATATAGGTAGTAAAAGCCAAATTCTGTTTTTTAATGTCATTTTCCCATTACTTCCATTGAAATAGTGTAGTACCAAAACATCAAATTCCATTTTCTAAGTTTACAAAATGGAAAAATCTTGTCTCTAAACATAGGCTTGTTTGTCAACAGCACAGATGCTCATGACACATGCTACTACAGGTGTATACAATGATTTATTGCTACTATATGTCTGTAACTTCAATATTTTTACAGTAATCTTTTAACTGGGGAAAAATCAGGGATACCAATATTTTGACACTGATCTTTTAACTGGGATTAAATAAGGAACATCAATATTTTGGCACTTATCTTTTAACTGAGATTTAATTGGGGATGTACCTTTGTTAAAGGGAGAGTTAACCTCAACATTAACTAATGATCACATTGACCTCATTTTGCATATCAAGTAATGAAAACCGAAAGTGATCGCATGGACCAGTCCATAACTCACTCTCTACAATTAGCCACAAGAGTTATACGACTACTGTATCTCTAGAAAGGCTGCAAAATCTTAAAGAGGTTCAACCACAGATTCACTTTAACCTTAAAGGGAGACACTCATAGGAAGGATGGGAATTGGGAAGGGAGGGGGGGGGGTTGTTCCAACAGCATTTAATATTTATACAACCTCCCTGAGAACTGATCTTAACAAAGATTTAATTTAACAGCAAATGAGATGTACCCTAACAGATAGTATCCATACTTCACCAAAATTCTCAATTTGGAAGCACTTATAATGAGAGATGGAAGGCATCAAGACATTTTACAAGGATATTTATCTGTACAAGAGTAACTGTACATGCACCATGGAGCATATCAGAGCAAAATGAATATTTATGACTTCTTGGGGCTATCACAGGATGATAGTATAAACAACTGTTTGATGAATACTGGATTAACATTTCATCCAGCAATCATTTACAGCAAAATCATCTGGGATGACATTCAAGCTCTTGAACATAGCTTACAGGATTGTATTACAACAGTATGCAGAACACTGACAAGGCTCCCTGCTTTTTGGCATTTTCTAGCGTGAATCTTCGAACATCCAATTTTATCTGGGTCTACAGTTTGCTCTGAACAATTGCTGGATGAATGTCATCCTGGGGTCACTTGTGGCATAACTGTCTGTGAAAGATGTTCAAGCTCTTATCTACTGCTACAGCAACTTATGATGCAAAATTTTAGTAATAAAAAGACTTCCTTCTTTTTTTGCCTTTTCTAGGTTACATTTTAACCATTCTTTAATTATTTTTACACCTCTTTTCATCTCTGTCTAAGCTTTCCTTTCATCTTTAAATCACTTAAATCATAAAGTGTCCATGATGAAATTTAAGCTCTTTCACAGAGCTTTGGGGATTGTGCTAAGATGCAATCCTTGATGACAGTCCTAAAATGGCATTTTCTACATAGATTTTCTTAAGTTAAATCTGGGCCAACAAATGCATTACCTTTATTCCGATATTACTTACAGCATAAAGGCCGATTCATACTTCAAGAGAGCCCTATAAAGCTAAGAAAGTTGAACACTTTTCAGCTCTTGGGTTATGTCCGTAATTTGCCCAGAAAAGCAAGGGACAACCATGCACAGTTCTTATAACTTTATAGCACATGAAAATGTGGAAGTATGAACCCTTCTGAGTGTGATAAAATTAAGGCTCTCTCCTGCAGCTGCAGGGTTGTGTCATGGAAAAATGTTTTAATACTAAAGAAGCTTCCTGCTTTTTGGCCCTTTTTAGCCTGAACATTTCTTATGTCTCATTTCATCGGTGCCCAATCTTTGCATTCTTCCATGAACTGCCTTGCTCAGCAGGAAATTAAGGCTCTCTGTTAATGACAAGGCATCTTGTTTTATGGAAACTTTTTAGCACTGCAATGAATAGTAATTGTCTAATTTTATCAAAGCCTGCAACATGGTTTTATCTTTAATACATCATACTCTCACCATGAAACACACTTTTTTGATAGGAAGTGAATGATACTTCTCTACATAGTCACCTCTCACTCTAAGAACTCTGGCCTACTAAACACCTCTTACTTTCAACCTAACCCATGTAACCATTTGACTAAACATATTACATTTTCTCTCTCTGGTTTTGAATCTTAAAGAAAAGACTTACAGTGACTGGAGAAGATTCTCTCTAAATGTCCTTTCCATAAAAGAATTCTACCTTCATGGTTCTATCCAGCAAAGGCTGAAAGGGGCTCCTACTTCACATTACATGCACACACACATATCACACACATATAAAGTTTCATTTTCTGACCGTCAAACCTTGCCATGGTTAAATATTCCAAGTGGATAGTTTCAGGAAACCAAAGTGAGACTTGTTTGAAAGGTGTGAAAGTCATCTTAAAGAGAGATACTTCAATGTATGTTGATGCTGTCAATGAACTATCTGGATACATCTGTGGAATGAGTTGGTTTAACTCCAATGATATTAAGGTTCTTAACAGCTACTGCACACAGAGGGAGCACTCACCTTTTCTTTTTCCTTTACCATACTGATGTGGATATACATGTAAGTGCAACTATGGGTGGAGGTGAGGTGGTTGATAATATTATCATGAAAGGAAGGTTCTTATGAGCTACTGTAGCTTTGTAAAGGAAGCTTATATTTTGGTCTTTGTCACACTGTTGTGGAGGGGTAGGGGGAGGGGGGAAAAAGTGAAGGTCGGTGAAACTTTCCTGGGAGAATGATTCTTGCAAGCTACAGTATTTAGGTAAAGGGAATTATAACTTTTGTTTTTCCTTGCTTTAATACTCACACGATATGCCTATATTAGACTTGGAACCTGGGATTAGTGACACTTAAACAGCTCTTTTAAGCTAATGTTGTTACGCAGAGAGAGCTCAAACCTTTCATTTTACCACAGAGGAGGTCCAAGGACCAAAAAATCAATATACCCCATATTAGTCATTTTTTTTTTCTTTTTTTTTTTTTGCTGTGGTGAAACATGTCCAAAACATGCAACAGTTAAACAAAGCAGCAGCCAATAAGAAATGGTAAGCTTCCAAGTCCAACAAAATGTGCAAACTGAGATTAGGGCACGTGCAATTTAAGGGAATTACATGACATTTTCTGTTCCTAGAAGCAATTTCACTGCCTATCGTCTACTTTTAAAGGTTCTTTTGTTCTCATTTTTCTATACAAAAACTTCAACAATTTCAAACTCAGGAAAATATACATGGTTGGTAAATTTTCTCTACTCAAGTTAATGACAATTTCCAGCATGAAATGGGCAAAATGTCATCCTCACACAAAAATCTTTCAAATTATCAGAATGATAAATGAGGTATAAAATGAACAGCTTCAGAAAAAAAATTAGACAAAATGTGTTAAAAGGACACATTGTGACACGTGTCTTCATTTTCCCCCACAGAAATGGTTGCCTTGGCAAAACTGAATCATTACCCTGGTGATAGTGATACCATGAACTTTGACCCATGAAAATCAATGGAAAATTCAACTTTTAATCACCACAAAATTCCCTTACCCTTTTCTGCAAGTAAGTGGGGATTACATGTGTAAATAGGAGGTAATGAGGGACAAAGTAGATTCCCCTTACCCTACAACCCACATGTCAAATGAGCTAAAAGCTAAGTTCAAAGGAAAATGTCATGTTTGGGGAAGCAAATTAGAAACTGCAGAAATGAAACTCAACGATAAAAATAAAGTGATGGCGCCATACCGTCTCTCTAGCTCCTCAGCCACACTAGCCAAGAGACTCCTTTGCATGAAGAAGGGGAAAGTCATTGGAAATATTTAACAAGCTAATGTATTAAACTTGTATCCTATGAGCATTACGAGTGATCCATTGGTAACACAGTTAATCTACTGGACACAACTAAATAAGGACGTTAACCCTAGAACAGTAAAATTAAACGTTTCCTCTAGGACCCCAACAATTGCCACAAAGTCTTATGAGTAAATTCATTTAGGTTCAATTAAAATTTCACTGTGAAAGATTTTGTAAAATTCTGCCATTGAGCCAAGATTCATTTTCTTTAAAATAGTATCAACATGAAAACTATGAATACGTAAGATTTCCTAGATGGGATAGGTGCAAAGACTGAGCAGGACACAGCTATCAAACAAGAGGGTCCATTTTTCCTGTAACAGTCTCAAAAAATATTATTTACAAAATTACCTAAGGCAAAATTCATGGATAATTGTCCACAGTAACTTTGTTCCCACTAAATGAAAATAATCACATTTTACCCTTCTTGAAAACATATTTAAAGAACTTTCTTTACCAAACTTTTATAATTTTTTGGAACCAATTTTTAAAAGAATCTTACAATGATCTCTCCCCATGACAAAAATCATGCAGTATTAGTACCAACAAATGGAGCATCCAAAATGTAGCATTTTGGAAATTTAAAGTAACATTTTCATTTCATTTTCTGCTTGATTCTGATTTTGTGGTAAAAAAAAAATTCAGTCCGGCACTTCGAAGCATGAAAACAATGCTCAGACAGACATCGACAGTTAATGGGAGGCAAAGAAAGATACTAGATGATCTTCATCATCCAATCACATGACTGCTTCTGGTTAGTCTTACAAAAGTCTGCAATCAATTCAATTAGAGACACAATAACTCCTTCCTTGCAAGATAGGACACAACAAAGATGCTCTCATTTTATGGACGAAAAGATCAAAACATGCAAAAAATAGCTTTCATGCAATCATCTGCTTCTAAAACATTTAAAACATTTTTGCAAAATCTGAAACAAAAATACAAAGTTTCCTAACTTTCTCTATTTTAACAAAAAAATCTACCTACTTCTGCTAAATTTTGTTCACTCCTTTGCATACAAGAAACTCTGTAAAATCATCCCACTGATCAAACTTGGATTTTGAGAACAGGTGTTCAATGGTACCGTTAAATTGCCGTTGTTTTATGGAACATATTATTTCCTGTCTCCCTCACTATAAAACTGCCATGTGAGTTTGACACTGAGGGTGACATTCTTGTTAAAAAGTAGCTAGACAGGAAACTCCAACTGCTTACAATTTTATACAGGACAAGTTTGAAACAAAATTTTACCATCCAACAAGCATTGTTACTGTAACCCATAAACAACTATTCACTCACACTACCTCCATTTTTAATTTTTGCAAGCACACAAAAAAAAGAATAAGTTACCTGTTAATTTAACAGAGGGAAATAACTATTGAGAACATATTTTGGAGGCAACTCTAACACCTCTCTGTTAACTAAACAAAATAGGTTCCTTTTAGCCTGGCCAACTCATTTTTATGAAAAAATCTGCCTTTTTGTACAAACAAGTCCTGTTCTCATACCTACTGAAATACTTTTACTTAAATGAAATCAATCATGAAATTTTTCAAAGATGAAATGATGGCATTCAAGATTTGGAGGAGCAATTGGTTAATTCTGAAATGATATGTTGCTTATTTAAAAAAAAATTAAACAGTGTAACATTGGAAATAAAATCTGACAGAGAAAAAAATGTAGAAAGGTTGAATACTGGAATTGAACATTACACAATTTAAAACAGAAATCCATTTTAGGCTTTTTCATTACTTTTAGTATACATGCAGAGACTACTTCCTGTTGGTCAGTTGAAGGAATTGGTTGAGTGGGAGGTTAGACAAGGAAGGGGAGGGGAAGGGAAAGGAGGGGGCTTACTTTTTACTTGAAGGATCCTCTTGTTCCTGGGGGCTCCAGTTTCCACCTTGATAGTGTGAGTTACCCATGTCATTGTTGACTTTTGATGGTTGAATAGGCAAAGCACTCTTCACACCTTCAACTACAGTAAAATACAAAGAAAAGATAAAAAGTTGAAAATTTGCAAATATTTCATCAATGCTGAATCTGCAGCTAACATGTCCTTGCAATCCAGAACCCTTACAAAATAAGTGACTGTACATTTAAATACTATTCCTTACAAGATGGTATTAGAAATAATTCTTTGATTTCTACAAAGCTCATTAAAAAATTAACAACTTAACACTAGGCAAGGTGAAGGGCAATCACTCAGTCTTTGTAAGTTCACAAGATTTCTTCTCAAAATTGGTTTCATTTACATTGACATCTGTAAAAGTGTTAACTGTGCCAACAACCATGTTTATGAAAAAAAATCTTGTTCTTCCTTCAATACAAAGCCTTGAGTGACAGATCAATCTAGCTTACATGAAACACCATCCCAAAATAGTTGGAAATAGTTGGAGAAAAGAAACAAAAATAAATGGAATGATTCCCAAGAACCTCAGACAATATTACTGAAGTGTTAGTAAGAGACTATAGTGAATGCTGTATATTCTTCTTGAAGATTGTATAAGTATTTATTAAGTGGTCACCCCTTTGGTCAGACATATAACAATGAGTACTGAATATTTAAATGGCTAATGCAGTCATCACAGTTTGAATGAGGGTAGCCAGTATACCAGTGGTATGGTTCTTTCCAAACATGTGACAGGTAACTTTTTTTCTTTTGTTTTGTACTTTTTATACAAGTTTTTTTTAAGGAAGAATAACAGCATGGTTAAACTTCAATATGCAACACTCACATTCTGAAACACCACAAGAGATACTTGTAAGGTTAATCAAAGATCTGTGGTGTTTAGCAGATAATCCAAAATAAAGTTGGCCCTCTACTTACCACCTTGAGGCATGGTGTAATATAACTGTTAACCCCATGTAAACTACTACTACCCCAAATCCTTATAATCATCTCATCTAACAGTAGATCATTTGAAATTAACTTCTGTCACTGTTCCAAACCCCAAAATATATATTCATTGTTACTTTCCTTTGCCTTTTGGAGTCTTATTAACAGTGCATTCCACATGGGGCACCTCTGGTTAGCTTTTTAAGGGTACTCCTCAGGGACAATTGCTACACATAGTGCCTTTTCTAAAGAAACTTAGCTCATTTCTCTTTTCTTGGTACCTACTACTTCACACCCTCCTTACATACCCACTCTCTCTGCAAAGTGAGAAGCAAGTGAAAAGTTTGGCCAAGGACAACCTCCTAAGACTTACATACACACATTCCACCTGAGGGTCCATTACAACACATTCCAGATTGTAGATTAATGGCAAAGCCACAAACTTAGCACTAATGTTTATTTACATCATAAATTATTACACATTAAATCCCCCTCTTACCACTCCCCTCATTTCAATCACTGAAAAGTTTCATGAGCTGCCTTTTCACAGCATTTTATGGCACTCGACCATTCAACAAACAGGATCTTTTAACAATTATAGTATCCCCTATGTGGGCGCTCTCTTGAACCCTAAACTTTCACAGAAGAGAGAAAATTCAAAAGATGTTACAAAGAAATAAAATTCTGCTCCTTCTTGCAATTCATGCCTCAGCTCAATCAGAATAACGTGCACATTTCAAGTCAATCGCCTGTCTTCCACAACATGCCCTAACTCTGTCCTCATTTTTGTCCTTTATTTTTTCTTTCTTCCTTTTTTTTTTATTGCCGAAAGGAAAGGAAGTAGCTTGTCACATAACATTGTCAGCAGTGGCACACTCTTGACTTAACCATGAATGCTGCCTTACAAAAGGAACTGCAGATTGTTTTCAGACATGAAGGTCACAAATCAAACTGAAAAGAGTTGTCACATTTTGGAAGGGAAAGAAGAAAACTCAACGAAATAACTCACGGTCAATTGCTGAGGTAGGTCTGTCTTTATGTTTACTTGTGACTTTGGAAGGGATTTTCTTATCAGGAACACTCTGAAACAGGGAAAAGAAATGAAAAGCATCTACATGAAAGAAAACTGATTGCTTACTTCAAATGCAATGGCTGGCTGGTAAGTGAGAAGAAAAGGAAGGCAGACCTCTACTAGAGGGAATCACTCTACCACTGTGGTATTGGTTTACCAGGGTCTTATTGAAGGTAATTGGGAATTACTTGTGTAAATAGGAGGTAAGGTGGGGCAATGTGGATCGCTTACCTCAACTGCAGTGGCAACATGGTGTATTTTTTTAAAACTAACCTATGCATGAGTTTACCAAAGCTTTAATCTTTACTTGAACGATGGGAATACTGCTTTCAAATTGAAATTTCAACCAATAAAAATAGATACTTGTGGCAAAACCATAACAATTCACAAATACAGCCACTGTGCATTCTCAAACTTTTGCTGTTGTGGTCCTCTTTAAAAAGATGCTTGCAACTTCAAAAAAGCTTTTAATTTCAATCAAATAAAACTTTTCCTGCCTCATTTCCCACTTCTAGCCCCATTTCATGAAGAGCTATGATCCATCTTAAGTTTGATCTGTCATGCAAAAAAAGTCCTACTGGAATCAAACTTGAGATCGAGTGTAACTCTTTATAAAACAGGGCCCTGGTGATACAAGGAAGGTTTAGAAACTAGACTACTGGGTTTAATAAATTACTTCACTACTAAAATGCAGTCACACAACCATCATATCACAAATGGAAATGGTTTTGTAGGACCACATTACCACTAAGGATT
>WURT03646348.1:0-19452 GCA_009936505.3 Holothuria glaberrima | reverse complement strand
AATCAAAACTATTCTCTCAAAATTGTAATTTATTGTATGAAATGTTCGCACTTGTAAATTTCTATAACATCAGATATGAAAAATTAGAAGAGTTAAAGGCAAATTAAAATACCTAGAAAGTGCCATTTCCTGCAATCTGGGAGGCATTTTTGTCTTAATTTTCTCGATACGCTCCGAATACATAGTGGCGCACCGCTTAGATAGTGTCGGGGCAACTTTTGGCCCAGGCGCGTAGCCAAGGGGGCGAAGGGGGAAGCCGCCCCTGCCCTTTGAGCAAAACTTTTTTTCTTTTATTACAATATTGCTAGTGTTCACCTATTTATATGCGGTCAATAGGCCTGGGAAGTACCATTTCCAGCGATCTGGGAGCCATTTGGGACAAAAATTTTCTCGCCCTCCGCGCGAACTCATGGGAGCACTGACAGCATAATTGCCAACTCTACCGATACCGTAAGGGGACAAATTTTAGGCCTACCATATCAGGCACACATGGTATGTAGTGGTAGGTCTATGTACAAAACTAACATCTTGCACTTGTTTGAAGCTGTTATGTGGTTCTGCATACTTGTAGAATGATAAATTATTTTCCAGCAATATGTGCGTATTTCATTTCTACATGGTTATTCCTACAAAATAGTTCTTTAAATACATAATAATGTCTCCTTATGCATACAAAAAACCGTATAAATTATGCACTAAAGCACATATTTTCACATTAAAAAACCAAAAAATTTCACACCGCGGGAGGGGACCCCCCTCTCCAACCGCCTCATTCATTTCTGTTTACAAACTGTTGAATTATATCGGGCTTTGTTCCTATCAAACTTTTAGAGCACTTGACCAATACAAGTGGTGGCACTCTCCTATATTGCTCCTCATTCTCCTCTACGAATCTAGTGACCTTTACCGCCAGACTGATTTTCTTCAAATAGTGCTATTGTCGTGGTTTGCTTGGCAAAAATTACAACAGAATTTAGTGAACATTCATGATAATTTCTCCAGAGTTTCTACGGCTTTTTCAGGAAAAATGATTTTTAAGTTAAAGCTTTTGTTCATTAGTTTCATTGTATTCGTTACTATCCAATACTTGCAGGTATATCAGGCCTCTCCAACCTTGATTGGGGACGAATGTGTATAACGTTAGGGAGGATCAAAGAACGGATAAGAATCCTTCCTTGCAAAGTATTTTTTTGAACATCTGTGCATGTGAGATGTACCAGTGTTAGCAGGATCATTGTTAACCGTCCTGCTTCATTTTCATTTTTAATATTCAAAACTAACTCTTGAAACTTAAAGTAGTGGTCTTTCGCATCAGAGTTGTCGCCAACTGGGCGCCAATAGATCTCTTTTAATTTCTGAATTTAAATTTTGTTTATGTGTACCAAAAATTTCGGCGCCGAGCTATGTAATTCTACAAGTTACAGAGATTTTCAAAAACACACTAGATCCGCACTAAAACAGTATGTCACGTATATACGTATATCGTGCAAAATATGCAGCTGCCATGGACTGCCAGTGATGGAATTATGGTATCGTATCAAGTTTGCCTACAAATCCTCCCCTCACCTCGGTCATCACTTTCCTGGTATCCATACTCGTCGCCCTACCGGGCTTATATAAATGGGCGTCGGCCCCGGCGGGCAAATTCCGGAGCAAAGCCTGCTTTATACTGACGTGAATCAAATTGTTGTGGTGGACAATTTTAAGCATTCTTTGAAAGTATTGCGGGACTTATTTCCGTGACCAATTATAATTTTTAACTTCAGTGGTATGTGATACATATCGTTTTGTCAAAATGTGTTTTTCTTTTGTTTTCAGATAATATCAGCTTACAGAGTTGGCGTACATTCTTAGATAAATCACTCGTTAAATTCATCGTAAAATATGAAACATGAGTAACAGCGCCTATGAACCGGATGATGACGTCACAGAAATCATTGGCGGAGACGATTCCAGTACAAAAGTGAAGGGTGACCACGCCAGTCAAACTAGCTATTTACACACCTGCAGTGCATCACCGAATTTACTCACTGAGTCCTCCCCAACCACATCTCATCTTTCACAATGCTCCCAATCGTCACCCCCAAAATGCACCACACCTATATCAATCATGTATGATTTCTTAGCCCACCATAACCTGCCTTGTAAGTATAAATCGACATTTGAGTTCAACGCCCAAAAATGCCTTCTAGCCCTGGGGGACAGAAACTACGAAGAGAGGGGTGACCGTGTTAAAATGACGTCACACTACCATGACCAGAGACGAAAGAAAAAGCAAAGCAAACGGTACTTGGCAAAAGAAGGGGGCGCTGTTACACCTCAGAGTTGCCCTGAACATCCAAATGACGATGACATGCAGGATCCGATGACGTCAGAGGAGATCTTTGCGAGGATAATGTTGTTACTCAGCCCTAAATTAATGGCAGAGGTAAGGATTCACGTCATCATCAATATTAAGATGTTCTAACTTGTTGTATGTCACCTAAGGAGTGATTTATAGTGTAGGCTACCCCACTTTTAGTGCGTCTCCTAATTTTTCTGTCTTTAGCAATCATCTCATTAAGGCAGTATGGACAAACGGAAAAATAGCCTCAATAGTGTTATCTGATGACGCATGTGCATAATTCATGCCATTTTAACGTAAGATAATACCCAATGAAACCATTTACTTGCTCTGATATACTGCCATATGTCGTCTATGACAACATATAAGTCACCTGACCAATGACTTTAAATGGTGTCACTCTTAATTGCGACGTAGGGTTTCGGTCAGTGGCAGATGTGTCCCACCTCACACTATCTGTCTGTGATGGAAGGCATCCCAGACCAGGGATATCATCCCCGAGGAATGTCGTGTCCTTATCGACGGCACTTACACACACAAGACGATCCCTCAATGTGCCAACGAAGCCGTCAGACGAACAGTGCGTCGGGGCGACTCGGCGTTAAGCGGGGGTCGTCGACCGTAATTCGAATGGCTCTAGGATACAAGGAAGGTCAAAGGTCGCGACCCACGAGTTCAGAGACTACAGAGAAAGATCTGTGGCAGGAGATGGAAGTGGATCTTCAACCTGTCTATTCCTTCAAGCATTTTAAACACTCACAGCAGTATGCTGATCAGTATAGGTAATTAATATTCAGTTTTAGATTACGTCGGTGCACCAAATCCTTACGTTTTGCTTTGTAATGTGTCACATTCTCGTCTTGAGACATGCATATCAGTAGCAGTAGACTAGACATGAACAACATTTGATACCTTACTCAAATTGAAATTCCGGCAGAGATGAAGTAAAAATGAAAAGATTGCCCTTATTTTCTAATGAGTTCCCGAATTTTTATCATATACCCGGAAAATGTGCAAAACTTTTCGCGCGCTTCGCGCGCATGTGGTAGATTAGTGGTCTATTTTGTGCATTTCATCTGCAACGAATTTCGGGCAACTTTTTGAGATTCGGGCAAAAAATCCCCCCTCCAATTGGAATAGTTCCGCATGCCTATGGTTATTACTACCGTCCTGTAAATTGTAATTATCTAGGAAATTCGGATCGTACAACTATGTCAATGAGAGTCAGTCTCCAAGAAATGTAGTTGGTCCCAAAATAGTTCACACCCCAAGTGAATTCATGTATATACGCCACTGATTCCTGACCGAATTTCGGGCCCTTAGTCTGTGGACTGTGCCACGACAAACTCCTCCCCTTCACTCACTTATTACGTCATTATTTGCTTTTAATCGCAGAGAAGTATACACATACAACAAACTACGAGAAAAGAGCATAATGGCCATCAGTGCAGCTAAAATACTAAAGACGAGCATCCCACGAGCCGGTCTCATTCGCTACACGTCTGTTAATCGTAACGTTAAGGGACTGCCTGGTTCTAAACTAACGAACAATAATAAGGTTCAGACGTCTACCGGTACTGTACCTGACCATGACAAATCATCGGTGAGTTATCTGCCTGGAAGCACGGAAATTAGAAGTTTGAGAATAAAGGCCCATTGATACATTGATTGAAGGGCGCCACCACATTAGGGACAAGATAAAAGGATGTGCTAGGGAACGGATGATCTACTATCTAAACACGATTGTGAGAACATTCAGGGATGCGATTCGCTTTCGAAAGTAAGGGATGGGGATGTTAGGCTCAACGTGTTGGTTATATCATGTAGCTAATAGCTCCATGGTTATACTTTGCGGAGGTTTCTGGTTCCAATGACCCTAAGCGGTAACACGATTAGCTTCTCAGGAGAGATTAGGAGGGGCCAGGGGAGTGTCGCATATAGGCTGTATGAGGGCCATTTGGCAGCAAGGGCAACTCCTCGGTGGGCAGTTGGGAGACCAGACTGGGAAGCGTCTAGAATTTATGCGATATTTTCAAGTCGCCTGGTATTTTAAAGAAGAATTTAATTTCTCTTGAAATTATTGTGGATGTTCACTAAGTAGACCACAAGAATCTCATCTTGACCATTTTGCCATAGCATTACTTGGATCAATGGCCTGTGAATTTGATGACGCAGGGCCTAAGTTTTGGAGTGGCCTCCGTGATAACCATTAGTATGGCCCGCGGAGGATACGAGGAGCCAGAACGAGTTTACGTGCAATTTCCTGAGTGTAATTTATTTATACCCCACATCCCCCCCCCCCCCGACAGGCCTACTTGCAGACTGGATTCACACATGGTGGACGCAAACTGTCCATGGTTAAAAACGAATGTTAAAGTAGAATTTTCTGCAATCTAGAGCGTTACGAATGCCGAGTTTTCCGCCGAACTGGCGACTCAAGCATGGGCATGGTAGACGCATAGTTCTCAGGGACGTCGCCACCGGGGGTGTGGGAGTGTATCACCCCGCTGGTCATCACGCCACTGGTCATAGTGATGATACACGCATGGGAGACGAGATCTTGCAATGGCAAATTTGCATTGTAGAGTACGTTTTGCTTCTATCTAGGGCATTTGAAATGTCATACTTTCTCACCTCAGCCTCATCCTTGGTGAAGATGAGATCGGCTTTGATCCCGTATGGTGCCCCTATCTAGGAACTACCATGACCCAAGTCCAGAATCCCTAGGCGATCGCCACTGCCTGCTGTGAAAGGACTTTTAAGGCATTGACGTGAGGGCCTTACCCTTATGAATGGGCCATTACAACAGCAGTGATAAAGAATGAAGATAAGGAAATGTGGCCAGCTGCCGAAACATTTTGAAAACCCCTGATGAAGGAGTTTATCTGTAGGAAGAATGGGCAGTATTTGGAATTTCAGGTGGCTCCGGAACAATATTTTAAATCAAGGTGTTCTTACAGAAAGAGAGGACAAACTACAATTAGGCTCTCTACAATTTTCCCGGGGTACCTCAGACCTCCAGCTGTAGATGAACCGTGGGTGGTCTTATGTTAGGGCTTCGTGGTCAAAATGAGCCCTCCTTCGCAAAACTCTTGATTAGCTCCTGTGTTGCTGCCCTCTCCCCGTCGGGAGCTTGGCGCCCCTGTCGGGCAAATCCTGGCGCCACCCCTGGTACGAGTTTACATCTGGGTCAAACTGAATGTATGATTGACTGCGGCACTTCGAACATTTTGACGGCTCAAAGATGAGGGAGATATCGTAAAACTGTAGGTCTCTAGTTTAGGGCGCAACAATTTCTAGTATAAATTAAGCCTCCTGCTGCAAAAAAGTATGAAGAGAATAGCTTTCACTTGTTCTCAGTTTACCTCATAATTTCAAATGTCAGGTTCGTGCTGTCAAGTTCATATGTATGCCTAATAATCGATCGTCCCCTGAATCAGAAATGAACCTGTTGCTGACCTTGTAATTTCTTCCCATTTCAACGTCGCGAGAAGCAAACAAGAGGATTGGTGAGGATCTCTCCTCACTGCCATATTGCTTCCAGTTCATACATCAATTTTTGTGGTTTCCTTTTTCTCTCAGACGACATGGCAAATGAACCCAAGACTCAAAGACGCCTGTGACCCAGACCTCTCCGTTAACAACCCCTTACCTACTGAGCTGACAGTGTTAGGAAAGATGTCAGTCATACGGCGCTCGTCCCCATCTATACCAAGCAATACCAATGGCAAATATGGAGGAAGGGGATCTAGTAAGCTTTACCCATTCCAATTACAGATCTCCACAGAGACAAGAACGGTCAGTTCCCCATACAAACGTCTGCCCAGGTCCCTTCTAGGGTAGACATGTTTGCCACTAGTCAACGTGTTACACCGACAACATCGATCGTGTATTGACTGAAAACATTCTAGACGATTTTGTATAGAAACAGAAAGGCAGACAGTGAGATGATGACGATATGTACAGTTTAATTTGTGATTCAAGGACTCTTTCAATGCTCATTTCTGATTAAATTATTTCAGTTGACCTTAAATATATCACAAGAGTCACTCCTCAGCCATTACAATGCAGCTGCTGCACTGAAATAAATCATCTAGACGACATCATTTATGTCTCCAATTTTTTTAGTTTTTTCACTCCACCAAGTCCGAGTAACCCCCCTGTAAAGGCCGTGCTTTAGTTGATATCTTTAAAGTACTTGGATATTAGTGATAAACCTAAATGACGCAAAGCCCACAACGGCAGGATGACTTTGACGATCACTCATACAGAATAACACATTAGCTTCTCCGTAGAGCAGTGATAACAACTAGCAAGGTTTATTAAATACCCTTCTTTGTCAATTCTGACAAACGGCAGTTTATGTTTTGGGGTTCTATTCTTGTTATTACAATAAATATTCTCGCTTCATTTATAAAATACACATGGCTGTAATAGTGAAATATTACCACAACGAACACAATGCTGCAATATATGATGAACAGAGACACATCAGGTACATTCCTGAAAACATGCAAAACTGGGTTTGATATTGCAACGAAAATGTACGGCATGTACATCATAAAATATATTTTTTTCTGAACTCAATCCTCTTTTTCACATAATGCTGGGTCCAATAGGTAAATAAAACACATTAACCCTCACAAAAGTTTCCACAGAGAAAAACACTAATGTTCCTAACACTATTTACTTAATACATTATGACTGCCCCTCATTAAATAAAATCTATACACATGTCATTACAAAAAAAAAAAAAAAATCCATAACTATCCCACAAAGACCTTCCCCACACCTTTAACATAATCAAAAAATAATAAAACGGATTAAATGACAGTACACCCACCATCCAAATTGAAACTACCTAATTTGCATACCGCTAAGAATACCCTGTAAACTGCATTATTTCAATTAAAATATTATATTTCATTACAATATCCTTATTGAATTTAAAATCCTGTCGAGGAATTTCCGTCCTGTTCTTAAATTAGTCAGGCAACCACACAACTGATATGTGGGTGCCACATCATATACAAATACAAAACTTGCAACACCACCTCTACCAAACACACTAATCTTTTACCTCTAATATTTAACATAACATACACATGATATAACATGTTGATGTTTTAACCCATTTGACCTGACCTCAATTAGGTCAACCACCCTTCACGCTTGCCGTACAACAAGTAAACAGGTTACTTCTATTCCTCAGGTTCTCAAGTGACAGCACGCAGGCCATTTGTGGCCTGGGATGTGCACTAATATAGCCTATGGAAGATTTGCAGAGCCCAAAATTTTGATAAGAAAACAACTTGAAAGCCTTCAAAACCAGAAAGCCTAAAGGCTTAGTGATTCCTTGAAAAAAGGGCATGCTTTGTTGCACTCAGGTTCATACTTCAAATTTATACTCTTTGACCTTATCATTTTTCACAACTTTTCATAACTTAACCTCTGGTGACCTCACATGTGTCATTGCTATTTTGAGATATGGTTATTGTAAGCCATTTACAAGGTTTTTCAGTTTAATCTCTGGTGACCTCAAATGACCTTTGACCTCCGTCAAAAACAGTAGGGTTCTTCCTCTTAACATGACAATTAAATAATAAATATAAGAAGAATCCATCATTGCTGCATTGAGATATCTTCTTTCCAATTTTTTTGCAGTTTAACCTCTGGTGACCTCAGATGACCTTTGACCTCCACCAAAAACAATAGGGTTCTTCTTCTGAGGCAATGATTTTGGTGAAAAAAAAACATTTTGATAGAATCAACTCATTGCCCTTGCCTAGCCTTTTAACCTGTTGATCCTTCATGGTATTCCCCTGTGACAAGGAAAACGTTCAAACAGCCTGTTTATTTCACCAGGCTTACTGCTACATTCCTCCCCCAACCCTTCCCCATCCCCTCCCCCTTAAAACCCTTGATACATTCCCACCTTCTTCCTCCCTGAATTGCATCTCTGTATATCAACCAAAATAAAATTGCAATGTCCAAACATAAAACAAAAAACTTAGTTCATAAGCCACAATGTAGTAGTGGCTCATGCTACTTGATTAAGTCAGTGGTTATATGGTACCAAAGGGGATATGCCAGTAAATTTTATGCTTCTCTCTCTTCTAATTCTTTCATATCAATTGTTTTAACAATGAACACCTATGGCACCTATGGCAGATCTATACAGTTTCCCCTTTTCCCTTACAAAACTGTCCCTTCCTCCACAAAACCTTTTTTTTGAAAAGTCCCCTCCATTCTATGGCGGAGAGCCAAGGGGCGAAACCAAACAATCAGTCCAGGAGTTCTGATCCCTTAAGGAGCTACATCCCTAAAGGACACATTAACTGACCAACCTCTCGACCCTCAGACCTCTACATCCAGGGTCGTTTATGCATGGTCCCGTTCTTGACTGCTGAAAAGAATAGATGCTACACATGATCTCAGCCAAAAGGCAGAGAAGTGGCCCTTGCCCCACAAAACCTATCCTTCCAAGCAAACTATTTGTTCCTAAAATATTGAAAAGCTTGGCTACAGGCCTAGAACTTAATACGAGTATTCTGGAAGCTCCTCTCTATCGATAATTGAAAACTTTTGACATGTACCTCTCTTCCTATCTACTTAAACAAAAAGATAAGATCTATATCAAAGAAAGAACAAAGAGTTTGTGAAAACTCCATCAATTCTCCTCAAAAGCAGCTGTCAGAATACACAGCTGTAACACTAAATAGTATTAAAATTTATGTAAAAATAGTTTAATATCATTATGAATAATCAATATGCTACTGAATATTTAAGCTGTTATGATATGAATAAACATTAGGCTCTCTAAATATGGTTAATACTACATTTATGAAAAGACAGTATTAAGTATACATCTTCAAACTGGTCCATATAGTAAGACCCTAAAACTGAAACTACCATATATAAGTAAACCTCTGTCATACTAATATTACTAGAGACAGGATTTTAAACAGTAAGGCAAAACCATAACACAATGAAAGAACGACAAATCTAATTATAATTTTTGAAAATATTTACACTTTGCTTTTAAATAAAACTTTGTAATTGACAGAAAGATTTGTCAATTTTGAAGCAATATATGTTTAATTCCCCAGTAAGTTTTTGAAAGCATTTGTGGATCTCTACCAATCAATTATAGTAACATAGAGTTGTCTCTAAAGTCATTTTATATAACTTAAATTTTCTGTTTACATTATCAATTAACAACACACAATTTGAAAATTTGTTGTCCCTTGTTGTTAAGTATTTTGTAACTGAAAGATTTACTTCCATTAAGTAACTGTGCATACAAAAGAGAGAAAAAAAAAGATGGTATATGGGGGAAAATTGATGGCACACTTCTTACCCCGAAATATTAAAACTGATTAATGAAGGGGAGAAGGCTACATAAACCTACATTTGTAACATATGTTATTACCATAACATGTGCTCTGAAAGCAGAGAAGTTTTAAAATACTTCTTAAAAGTCAGGCCCAAAGAAATAATACCTCCAAAAGTAGACATATTTTCCAAAATAAATGTCAAACAAGTTTGCATCTAACAATATAAATTGCTTTCTATCAAGGTGGAAAATTCTCCTGTAAGTTCTGTCTCAATGGTTTTAATACCAGCAGTTGAAAGCCTATCAGAACAACCAGTGTTATCTGTTTCTATTTAAAATGACCCCATTCCACATTGTACCTTGATGTCCATAACTTAATGATACCAGAAAAATGTGCTCTCTAATTTCACCCCAGACAATAAAATTTTTCCAACTAAGATTACCTTAAGCCTCTTCTCCAATTTAAATGCATAGCACCTGCCTAGTATTCCTCCAAGGTAGAGCCACAATTCATAGCCTGGACTAAGTTTAATCTGCTTGAGACCATATACATTGACACACACTGTGTGTGAGCTTAATTGGGAACACAACTGACTTTACAAGTCATCTTTGACCAACCTGAGTGTGGCTATATTGTTTGAATGAATGTCAATCAAAGTGCAGCCATCAACTGTATTTGGACTTCTAGGGCTATTCTTAAATATGTTTGGGTGGGGAAGTTGATTGCAACTCCCTGGTTTTGGGTGGGGGGGGGGTGCAACATCCCATTATTAAATACATAATATGAACCAAATGTATCAGTAATCATCCAGCTTCACTGGAGGTAATGCAAAGATACAGTAATGACATTTAAATAGTTACATTATAAATGAATGTAAGTTATGTGTATGATTTATGCAGTAGTATTGACACACAGTCAATTGATTTTTTTCACCTGACATCACCAGTTATTCCACTACATGGGTCAGCATGCTTCTGCAATGAGTCTGTGTAACTGTAGTAGCATTGACTTGTACATAACAAGACCAGATATGGTCAATGCATCACACCTTACAAAGAGGTCATGTAACATGGTTAACATAATGAAGATTCCATACAGTTACTACTGATTATGGAATAAACTTTGTATCTTATAAAACCCCATGAGAATAACACTAACAGCAAAAACAGGAAATTTTACATTAGTTACAAGAAAACACTAACAGTGAATACAAAGGGTATGCAGAACTATGAAACTGTTTGTCTTGTATTAATTCTATAAAAAAACATTTTTAAAATAGTATTTGTAGTAGAATATAAGTTATACTGTGGAAAGGTATGGAAGCTATGTTACAAAACTTCGTATAACATTATTTGTATCATGGTACTGTATACTTAGGTAATAAATACATCAAAGATGTAAAAAAGAGTTCTGGAAAAACTTGTAGTTTGAAATTTTATAATACAAAATACAGCAAAGATTTCCATCCATGCTGGTGAATTATATCGGTACTAAAGCATTACACGATTAGGTAGATAAACTAATCCAAGGTAAAAGATCTTTTAAATAAAAAAATCTTTTAGTTCTGACACAGAAACATGCATAAGGCCGATTTTTTTTGTATAGTTAAAGGCCTATGTGGTTCATAGCAAACATAGCCACTGTATAATGTACAATAAGGTACTGCACTCACTAAAGAGCTGTGTGTATAGGAACCATGTCAGTTTGGTTGGAAACACAGGTATTGATTGATACTGTACATGAAGGTACTGATATTGTACATATGGATACTGTATGCAATGATACTGCATGCTGTATATAGGTAAATGAAGAACTGTACAAGTACTGCACACATGGGTACTGTACACATGACAGAGTAGTGTACATTGATGCAGTACCAATTATAGGGTTATAAACACAGGAACCCACTGGCAGTGTACATATAGGTACTGTATTCAATGATAGTGCATGCTGTATTTAGGTAAATGAAGAACTGTACAAGTACTGCACACATGGGTATTGTACACATGACAGAGTAGTGTACATTGAAGCAGTACCAATTATAGGGTTATAAGCACAGGAACCCACTGGCACTGTACATATAGGTACTGTATTCAATGATACTGTACTATAGGTACTGTATTAGTTGATACTGTACATATAGGTACTGTATTCAATGATACTGTACAATAGGTACTGTATTCGATGATACTTTACATACAGGTACTGTCAACATAGGTACAATGCATACTTTTGGTTCTACTGTCATTGCTCATGTACACAAAATACTATGATTGCCAAGCAACATACGTAAGTACTGTAATCCTATTCCACAGTAACATCACAAAAAGTGATTCAATTACCCTCAACCTATGCTTGTCTTTAATACTAACAATATCATAAAGTACCCTTGAAAACCAAAAACTTACAACATTGTTGAACACTGTTAATTATGTACTATATATGGGCAAAACACCCATTTATCCACCTGTGACAATATGGTAACAGATATATCTTATCCTTAATATGTTAACAACACACTGTAATACATAACAGAGTAACTCTACATCCGCTTGGTAAAATAAAAAAAAAAAACAAAAAAAAAAGATGAAATATCACTCGACACTAAGTATATTCACATTTATCCTAGATACAATACAATGTTGTAAGGATGTTTTCTCACAGACCCCCAAAATTACATAATTAAGTAGCTTACAAAAATTTTGAACCCTGGAATACCTTCACTAAAGTAACTACTACTTATATGTAGCAAACAACTGTCCTCAAAACACCATGAGAAATTCTAATCTGCCTTCTTAAAAGTTCATCTTTCATACTTTGTTGTTGGGACAGTGTTAGTCTTCACACAAATATACTTGTGGTAAAACTTCACTCTTGCTGATCAGTCTTGCTGGCCAGTAAATAATGAGCAGAGTTACAAGAAACTTACTTGACATTAACACACTGGGCATAGATTGTAATTTAATTTTACAAATACAAAGTTTCTGCTTTACAGAAACAAAAATATTCACAAAAAAAAAAAAGAGAAACATCTCGACTTAACTTGTCCACTCAGGGGGCTCTGCATTGAATTAGTGCATCCATCAAATGACGTTGGGATATTATACCAAGAAAAAATAATTGCACAAAATATTTTGAACTTGTAATGCCATTCACACAACCAATGTAAAAGTTTTGCAAAGTGTCTTTGTGAGAGGTTTGTACCTGGACTATTATATCAGTGGTGTTAGATAATCAGTACAATGTATTGCATTTAATTGTGGCTTATAAAAAAATGTTAAAAGCTGTAGACTTAAACTGTATAAATGAAGACTGGGTTATTCATGTACCCACAAGGTGTTTTTGTGTACAATAAAAGGTTCAAGGTTGTAAAAGTATTTGAATACTGTCATTAATTTGAATATTTAATTGGAAAAAAACCTCCACTGGAATCCACTATTAATAATACCAAAAACCAGGTCCCCAAAACATATTGCTGTCATTTTAAACTTTATACTTTTTTAAAAACCAAGAAGGGCCCGAGGTTAGTAGTCAAAAATGGGTTGGGGTGAGGGGGAAGTGGAGAATGTTAACATCAAAAATGTATCTTATTAATTAGTTATATGTTGCCAGAATCCTGAAGTTTTTCATATTGCAACAAAGATATAACCAGGATAGGCTAGGGAATTAGCACTGTAGTATTCCATGTATGTGCCACACACTGAAAGTTGTTAGTCAAAACCAAACATAATTTGTTCCTTACATGCACAAACACACTCATATCATTATTTTTAGTTTTCACAGTGTCTTCTGATACTGGAATATGAAGTAAAATTTTCAGCACTGTATCTTTAATTTTTAAGGAAACATGTAAATTTTGATGACCTAACTTTGTACATGTAACACTGCAAACACAGTAAGACTTCATCAGCACTTGAAATGCATAAACAGCACAACTCTGTAAAATAATACCACACAAGTAATGAACACCAGGGGACGGCTGACATTTGACAATTACAAATGAAAAACACACAGAATAATAGACAAAACAGGAAGTGAAATGGCAAGTTTTGGTATATCAAGGTTTTGTTTGGGAATGTGGCAACAATGTTACTAAAAGTTGTAGTTACCTTGGAGCTAGATGCTCCATCAAAGAACCCAGATGGATATTTGTGTGTAAACTAGGCAGCATAACAACAGGAAATTACAGCTTCTCCCCCATCCTACCCACTTATAACAGCCCCCCCCCCCCCATAACTATATCAATGAATTAAGATTATCAACTTTCTAATGATCATAATAAACTTTCAGAGATAATCTCTAATCATCATGTTATACATTCTAAGACTAAACCAATCCATCTCACAAAAAACTATTTGAGATGAAGAATTAAATCCTCTAACTCTATGGCTATGAAATCTCCCTGCTCCTCCAGTCAATCAGGTAATGAAAAATTCTTGCTTATACCATTTTAAAGATTCAAACATGAGCTTTGATCCATCAGGTACAATCTAATAGCTATAGTACAGACCCATTAATACACTCTCTTCTTACTCCCTTAAATGGAGATAATGAATATTCATGATCAGACCTTTACCTGATATGAACAGTGCATATCCATTCCACTCTCTACATTCTTGCTTTCTGTGGTGATGATGAATATTCATAACCAGATCTCTGCCTGCTATCTGTAGCAAAAGTCCACACCACACTCTACCTACTCCCTTTACATGGTGATAATGAATATTCATAATCAGACCTTTGCCTGGTATCTATAGTGCATGCCCACTCCACTCTCTACACTCTCCTTTTCTGTGGGGATGATGAATATTCATGATCAGACCTTTGCCTGATATCTATAGTGCATACCCACTCCACTCTCTACACTCTCTCTTTCCGTGGTGATGGAGCTACCATGTTCACCTGCATCCTCCATTGACATTCCATCTAAGAAAGCACCTTCATCTGAAAGGTGGACACTGAGGGCACATTCCTCGGGCACATCTGCTTGACTTAGCTTCCGTAAGAGATCATCAGCCTGTCCTATCTTGATGTTGTTGTCAGCTGCTATCTGATTTGCTTCTTGCCGTGTCCTCTCCTGTTCCTGCTCTATCTCAGCAACCTGGGACAGGAAAGCTTCGTGTTCCATTAGGTCTTCATCCTGTGAATTGAAGCATTCAACAAGTGTTGATAGTTGGTTTGTTGAAAGTGACAACAGACTGTAAGCTACAGTACCTATCAAATCCATAACCTGAACACTTTTTTATCACCACCCTGTACAAGAAAGCATTCAACAAGTGTTGGTAGTTGGTTTGTTGAAGGTAAAAACAGACTATAAGCTACCTACCAAATCAATAGAATACGTAACCTGAAAATTGTTTTATCACCATCCTGTACAAGGAAGCACTTAACAATTATTGTTAGATGGTCCCCAGCCAGCACAACTTTACCCGTTCAATCAAGAGAATACACCATCTCTTTGTTTTATCATCATCCAGTACACATTGTACAGCAAAAACGACAGAGTAAAGGCCAGTTCATACTTCCCTACGGCGCTATAAAACTGTGAAAGTTGAATGCTGTTCAGCTCAGACATTTTTTGTGATTGGCCATGAAGAGCTAGGAAGGACCATTAAACAGTTCTCATAGCTTTAAAGCACATGAAAAATTGAAAGTATAAACCAGCCTTTAACCTAACTAGTAAAAAAAGTACATCACATTTTATCATCATCTTGCACATGCATGGAACAATTGAATGTAATAGACCCAATGTTACTATGAAATAGAGCTATGACATTCCTTTACTCAGTTAAAGGGGCAATCTCTCTGCATGTACCATAAGGTTGAGGAAATCATTTTCTAAAGTATTTGAGTGATATGAATCAGGACTGTTCAACCTTTTAGCTCAGAAGACCACCTCCCACCCCACAAAACCATTTACAAGACCATCCCATATAAGGTTTATTAATAACCCGAGTATTTCCCATACTGCCTCATACTAGGTTTACACGTAACTTGAGTATTTCCCAGACATTCCCAAATAAGGAACATACCTAACCTAAGTACATCTAAGACCCCCTGTATCCTCATAATAGTTTATACATAGCCTAGATATTGCTCACATTAGGTTCATATATGACCTGAGTATTTGGGAAGACCATCAGTTTTTCTCTGGGAACTTCTTTGAGGTCTTTGCATCACCAGTTACCCAAGATGGACCTTATTACATATGGGATGGCATTTTCAGACTTGTACACACTTATGTGATGATAATACACCCATCAGGGCAGTATTAACTATGGTACAATTGTGTTCAGCAGCTCCAGAATGGTTACGGTGAAGAGATAATAACTATGAGATGAAATTGTGAGATACTTACATCAACACGTAAGATACAGATTAGACTGCATACTATACATGAAAATATAATATAACTCTTTACACTGTTTACTATACTTACATCAATGTTTACATCTTCTGGGAGGTTCATAGCTTCCAAATCTTCCTCTCTATGAGAAAGCAGTTCCTCATACCTCCTAAGGTCTTCATCAGCCTCGTCTTCACTGAAAACAAGAATTATAAGTAACACTTCCATTTCAATCTTAGGAGAATATTGTTTACATTCATATGGTACAAGAGATTGAAAAGAACACGTTTGAATTTTCATGACTTGAATGTGGGGAAAGTCCACAGCTTACACTATCAACAGTTAACGCTCATATCAGAACAGACAGACAGACAGAAAGGCAGACAGACAGACAGACAGACAGACAGACTAAAGAACTGCTTATTTTGTTGAGCTGACAGAGCAAAATCTATACTTACCCTGTCTCTAATACTTCTCTTCCCCAGATTTTCTGCTCTCTTGGAGGGCTACCATGGTCCCGCTCAGTGTCTTCCAGAAAACGTCGCAAACTATCTGTCAGTGGGGCAATGGGTGGGGTGCCATCTGGTATGAGGTTACGTCTTCGAGAGGGGGACAGAGTGTGACTGAGGCCTGTTGGAGGTCTTTCAGTCAGAGGGCTTATAACTTTCTCATTACTGTAACTACCTGGTAATGCTTGTCTAGTTAGTGTATGAGCCATGTCATCCGAAGGGGTATTCTCTTTCTCAGGGTGATATGGTTTAACTCGAGGTGATTCCATAAAGCTATGATTATCAAATGACATGTCTTCATTAAGAGAATTGTCAAACAGGGAAGCTGTTGATCGCGAATATTCTGAAGCTTTGTCCATAAATGGCCTGCCATGCTCCTTATCTGCTGGACTATCTTCTGATTTACCTTGTCTGTTCCGTAATCGTCTTGGCTTTCTTTTCTTTGTGGGTAAGTTTTTCAGGAATCCGCAGACACGCTTGTAATATTCCACTTGTTCATCAGAGTCCAGCTCACTTGCAACCAACTCTGGATCAATGTTCATATCATAGGCAGACAGCCTGCGTAGGTCAGGGGTAGACTTGGCAATGTTTGGTGGTTGGTAATACTGGCTTTTAAACTTCATTTCATGTATTCCATCTATGACATCATCATACGGAGAAGTGTTCAGCTGAGAATGCTCACCTGACTTGGTAGTTTGGTAAGAATTTAGAGGAAGACGAGCTTGTAACTGGTGATGACTGAAGGTATAGAATGGGGGCGCAATACTTCGAGGGGTGCTAGTCTGAAACTGTCCATGTCCAAAAGGAATACTGGTGACCTGTCCAGGAGAAAGTTCAGGGACTCCAGGCTGAGTTGCAATGTAACTTCCATCATGATTATTCATGTAGTTCTGCATATGTATAGCCTGCATACCAGAGTGCCCAGAATGCAGCTGTGATTGGACAGCACTGGTATAGAGATGTCCACTGGGTGTGCTGTAAGCTGTAATATACTGTGTGCCATTTCCGTGACCGTTGACCTCTACACTGTCTGAATTACCTTCAATATCAGATAACAATGGGATATAAGACTCTGAGTTTTTGCTGCCAGGTTTAAGAGATGGATGTCCTGGACCTCCTCCCCCTCCTTGTACACACTGATTATTTATAGTGTATGGTGAGTATCCTCCATTATGGCTGATGTATGGATGCCTATAAGGGTCCATATTTGTTGGCAAGTGTGGCTGGGAAGCAGATAGCATTAAATTTTGTCTGAGCAGTGATTGATTTGGATGAGGATGGGAAGCCTGGTGGTGTGGTATTTCATGTGACCTTTGACCTTTCTTAGGGGTATACAGATGATCCCTCGATGGGATCTTGCCACTGTAGTAATCCTTGCTAGAGATCCTACCCTGAGATGAAGCTTGGGATCGTGAGCTGTTAGATATCCTGTCATCGTATCCACTTCTATGTGTACTGCCCCCACTCCTGACATCATCAAGCTCATTCTCATTGGCTTGAGAACCCACATCAGAATACCTCTTGTAGTCACCCCCCTCATACAAGTTAGGATCAAATGTCCCTGATGCCATCAGTCTCTGTATAAGTGGGTCCACAACCTCTCCTGGATCCTCATGGCCAGAAGCTGATCGATTCTCAAGATAAGAGCTGGCATGAGATAATCTATCACTGTCCACATAGTCATTATCCTCCAAAAATTCAAACCTCCATTTTAAGGCTTGCTGTACCTCAGACCTTAAAGCGGGTCTTTTTGAAGACAGGACTGACACTAGAACATCAAACCTGTGAGATAGTAAAACAAAACAGATGTTTATCACACACACTCCACAATCATTTTGAAACACTCATCTAGTCTTTTCCTATTTCAATCACAGTATACTTTTAGATGCTTTACAATACAATACTGGATGTCAGAAGGATTCAAGTACTTACATTAAAATATGATTCAAATTCCATCATTAATATTCACAGGGGCAAAGAAGAGTGCCCACATGACATCATGCATGATATGAAGTCTCAAGACTTCTACCCATAACCTTATTTCATTTCTCCACCCTAACCCGAACCTTGTGACATGATATTATGCATGATACGCATTTCTCGAGACGAGAATGCTACACCTAACAAAACAAAACGTGAGGATTTGGTGGCGAGTGGTAGTTAATTCACTGATCTACAGAGTGAAGTATGTGCTTTCTCTACAATCCAAATAAGAAGAAGCAAACCCTGTTAATTGAGGGTAACACAGCAGCATTTTACTATGGATTACATTTTCCATAAGTCAATGATGAAACATATCAGAGTTCTGACTAAGGATTACACTTCAATTGGTCTACAGGGTTGGTAAGAAAACAAACCAGGGTTTCATTTAGGATTGTATTTTGTACTGACCGACAGGGAAAGTGAGGTCATACAACTTTTGGCTCTGCCAGATCCACTGGCCAAATTCAAAAGATATTATTACAGTAAGAGACTTTATATATTTATACCTATCAATAAGCTCCAGGCTCCGCCTCTTAATATCTTCATCACCAATCAGCTTCACTGCTTGCTCTAAGTTGATGATGTCATCATCATCTGGTGCAGGTCGACGTCTCAAGAAACGTCTCAAATTCTCTCTCCATTCCACCACCAGAGAGGATTTTCGTGAGAGATGATTGGACGAAAGAAGCTCGTGGATTTTATCCAGGTTAGGAGGCAGGAATTTAAGTACTTTCATACACCACCTATCAATCTGTAGTTAAAAGGAAGAAAAATATCATAACAGACCCACATGACCAACTTGATAACTGCCATCTTAGTGGCCATGCTATACTACTAGATGTACTAGAGCTGTACATACAGTACTGTGATCGTTTAACTCCCGTACAATTTTTTCTACGATCGCAGAAAATCGCGCAAGTTCGCACAATTTCG
>WURT03646337.1:0-17852 GCA_009936505.3 Holothuria glaberrima | reverse complement strand
TATGAAAGTCAATGGAGAACGTACGTACAGTACACTGTGAGAAAAGGGTGTAAATTTACAGTAAAAATACTAGCAGCAAGGATTCCGGTAGCCAACGTTATTTTACACTTTGAAAAGATCTTATATTAACTGTACGTAAATAACCATTTTTATTCGCGAATACTACACAGGGAGGCCACTACAGCTGCTCAGGAAAAAAACTGGCTACATAGGCACAGTGACTATAAGAGTTACGCACAACTGTAAAATAAACGGTCGGATACTGGAATCCCAGCTGCCGGTATAACCGTAAATAACGGTTATTTTTTAACAGTGCACGTATAATACAGCCAGTATTGCAAGTAAAGGCAGAATCTGCGCATGTGTACGCCTACGTTTTGCATAGTGTTCTTTGCATCAGGTACATATCATGCAGAGCGGTGAATATCTCGAACCACTTGTCTTTAAACACCGTGATAGTAAGGCCAGGTGGTCACGGGAATACTATACTGTGCCCCCATTTGGCTATTTGGAAAGTCGATCGCACAATCAATTTTCCCTACCTACGATGAACAGAGAGGCTCCGGTACGAGGTGTGGGACGCATGCCCCCAGCTATTCGAACGGGATCTATAATAATACCAGTCTCCCGGCCTGTAGGGGAGTGGGGGTAAAGTTATTTTAAGGACAAGCGATAGACAGTGCATTAATGTTTTCTGTCACAAATCCTTCAAATGAGGAAAAAAGTGCGCGCTTTCGCTTGCTCTTCCATTCTTCAACACTATTTCAAATGTAGTGGCTAAGTCAACTGTAAATGCCTCTCAATTTATTTTTGTTTCGTGCAGATGTGATTGTGGAGGGACACAAATTGCATAAATGCGAATGGGATTCATGCTCTCTTCTCTACCTGCAAGAAGATTGTTCGAAGTGACCATTATGTCAGTACTGACCTCAATGTATGGTCAAAGAGTTCTAGTCCAAAATTTTAGCACTTAGCACATAAAATTATTATCATAATGTCAATAACACACATGAACTACTATGACCCCAAAACTCCAATCAGTGGTTTACAAGTCGCAATTTAATACTTTAAGTAGCAATGGTAAGGCGATGACTATGATTTGAAGATTCTAGTTACTATCTATACAATTTATTCAAGCATATTTTTAGTCCATGGTTACTGTGCATTCATTATTTTATTTAACACATTTGAAAAGAATAGACGTTTTAAATCAATGCATGTCAGTTGTATACCCTTTGACCATTATACATACTCCCATCTCTGTCATTCTTTTGTAAGCTCTTCTGGCAGAGTTTTGTCCAAAGTTTGTCATTTGGAGGTCAGTTGGAAAGCTCCATGCAAGTATCCCATTTCGTTAATAACTCATCTTCCGGGGAAATTTTCCTCTCGGATCGCACCACACTGTATCTCCTGGACCACGTCATGGCCTTATGGCCTCACACCGACCCCTCGCTGTTCTACGAGTACCCATGCTTCAGGTGCAACTGCGCTTGCGCCGAGTGATGAAGGAGGAGCATCATAATAGCCAGTTCATCCGCTTACTTGTGAAAAAACGTTCTACCTCTCTGTATGGCAAGAGAAAGAGAAAATTGCCACTACCCAGGTAGCAAGGATGCATGGCCCCATATAGGTGAACCCATATGGGGCCCATCTGATTTTGTACCCAAGATTAATAAGGGGCCATATGGGCCAGCCCATATGACCCATGTGGGATAGTTCCGGGCCCATATGGGGCAATTGCCCACATTGGCCCCGGAACTATCCCATATGGGTCATATGGGTTATCTGGGTTGGCCCGTATGGGCCCCATATGAATCTCGGGTGCAAACTCATATGGGCCCCATATGGTCGTCGTTATGGGCCCATAAGGGGTCCATACTGGAATGTTACCTGGGTAGGCAGGGGAATTATGCGCCCTTGGACCCCATCATCAGAGGCTTATCAAGGGACCCTGGACCCCACTCCCTGTAAAGTTTTGCGCTACCCTTGCACATTTTAGCCCCATTTATGATGACGTTCACTGCCCTTACAGACCATTCAGTTGCGCCTCTTATCTTGGATACGCTACTGCCCGTGGAAATACACGTATATACATGTTATTTGTGTCCGCGTTAGTATTCTTCCATGCATATTTATTTGTATTTGTCCGTATATACTTGACTAGCATGAATTTGGTAGAAAGATGACGAACATTTCTGTAAGCATCAGGGGATGGCAGAGCTATTTCCTTGAAATATGCATCTCCGAATTATTACATAAAACCAACGCTTTGGGAAAACCATGTTACTCAACCCTGTCCCCATCCTTTTTTTTCCAAAGTCCCTTCGACTCTCTGGCGAAGAGTCAAGGGACGAAACCAAACGTTACTCCTGAGGAGTTCTGCTCCCCAAAGGAGCTACATTCCCGAAAGGACAACAAACTGAACTGACCAACCTCTCGACCTTCAGACCTCTACATCAAGGGTCTGTTATACTACACATGATCTTAGCCAAAAGGCTCAGAAGCGATCCTCTTCCTGCGTTCATCCCCACCCCCATCCCGCCCCTGGTTTTACCCCCTCCCCCATTAGGTTAGATTTAAGCAGAAATGCTTCGCGTAAGATCATTTTGTAATGCTTAATCTAAACCTACGGAATCTGATATATCAGCAAAATTAACTGTACTTACATTGATCACAGGTTTGAGATTGGGAACATGGGATCTCGACTATGATTTGAGCGGGGTCCATTACGTTAACAACGACTAAAGTTAACCCGATGAGGATCTATTACACAGAATGTTTATGCAAAAACTTAATGTTAGGCCACCTCTTCTACCCACGAAGAAAAGAATGCCACAAGGTTACCTTTGTTAATAATTTAACTAAAATGGAAACGGTAACAAGACAAGGTATGCTTCAACTCCTAGGATTTTGTATTCTCACTGTTCTTAGAAAGAAAATCCCATGAATTAATTGATGGACTCCTTTTCAAAAAAAAAAACTACGATTTCGAGCATGCGCATTGCGGTTACACTTGTTCTCATTGCAATATAGTACAGCACAATTATATAAATATACAACAACAAAGATTTATTTCAACACGTGCTGGTACACGGTGTGTTGTTTGCAATAGCGATAAGGTCCTTGCTTGATTTTCTTAAGGGGAATGTACGGGCGGCCATTTTTTTTTTTTTTAGGTTAGGGCAATGGACGTATAAAGCGAAGAGTGAATTCAGCAATAAAGCAATAAAATCGAGACAAACAGATAAAGTTTAATTAAGAACGTGGCATGAAAGATCATATAATTAAGACAGAGATATGCCGACAAAGTGCCCTGGCCGAATTTCATTGAGGCACGTGAATAAAGGCTAATATTAATCATCTCCTTGTAGTTCAATTAATATTACTAATTAGTGTAAACGTTTGGATGAAAGCATTTCATGACATTGCCTTAGTTGCCACAAGTGTCTGGATAAATATCATTACCTTGCTAGTGAAGGCTTACTTTAAGCACAAACCTACAAACCGGAATAAGTAAAACACAAAGCTTGAAAGACCACGTGCAAGATTGCCATCATAAACAACCTATCTAACATTTGGAAATCAATTAGGTTCTGAAGAACTTCAATTTTTGATATTTACAATGTAAGGAGGTTTTCTTACAACCGCAGCGAAAACTTGCGACTCTTTCGTAGCTGCAGTTACAAGAGCTGGAATGATTCATTTACACCTAGATTAAAACTTTTATTAGTCGCATTTACTATCGCTATGTCAACACCCCTACAGGTTTGTCGCGTGGAAGTAAATGAATTGGGAAGATAAACGTGTTAAATACCCCGTCTCGAATCCAACAGCGAAAGAGAAAAAAAAGTCGTTCCTAAACATCTGTGACTTTTTCCACGGACTTTCTCCCGGCGATAAATACTGCCGTACCAATGACCTCGTCATTTAGGTTTACACCGTTGCGACACGTTTGAGAATTTATCGATTTAATTCTCGTAACCGTGGTAACAACTCTGAGACAAATAAGATAAGTTTTTTCTTATCTGTCATACGCTTGTAATTAAAGTGATAGCTATGAATAGAAAGAAAATACAAATTCATGAGCAGATAATAACGAAACTCGTTTTTTTTTTCGTTTTTCATTGGAATTGTGAAGTCACACTACAAAAGAGCTAACCTGAAACGGAAAGAGTACTTCTCAATTTTCGATAAATTTAAGATAAAACATGAAAACATGCTAAATAGTTGGAGCAGTATACAAGTATTACTACAAATTCAAACCGATATGGTGGGTTATTTTTCATAGGACGGGGATAGCTCTTGGGCTTGTTTCACCGACAATTGCTTTAATGACCAGTCACGAGTCTGGGCGAGAGCCTTGTAGTCTCTTGCAGGTTCTTGTGTAAAGCCAACAATTACATTAACGGTAATTAATTTTACAAGTCAACGGGTGAATGCAGCTTGCAAAGTGAACTCGACAGGGAGAGTAATGAGCCATCACCATACCGGGGGAAAAGATCGGGGATGGGGGGAGGGGCGGGAAGAAGTATAAGGATGCTGTACTATGGGGTGTATATAGTATAAGTAACCTGCTCAATCGATGATCATAATAGGCTGCTGTGAACAGGTGAATGAAGTGACTCAACGGCTATCCCTTCAACTGCATTTTGAACCTAGTGTAAACCATGTAGAAGTATGCATATAGGCCTATAGTGCTATTAGAAATATGGATATACGCTATAAGCATGGTGTGTGCAGAATAATTTATTGATTTTGGTGGGCTACATCGATTGGGAGGAAGAGACATAGCTGTGTGGGTGACAAACGTGGCTGATCCACACTACATTTGAGGTATACCATTTTGTATCACACCAATATTAAGGATACCGCCGTATAATTGCGTATAATAGAATTCAATCGCTAGGGTGGCTTTCTGAAAAAAAAATATGCAGTAGCAATTTTGACCATTTTAAACAAATGAATAGTAGGCCTAGATGTAAGTAGCCGACAAGGGATACCTGCACTGAGGGGTGGGGGTAGTGGGGTTACCCCTCCCTCCCCATCCGTTATGATGAAAAAAGATGAAAAGAGCACAAACAAAAGGGTAAGCTATAAGCTCATTTTGTATCTCCAAATTAAAACAAGAATCTTTTTATCAAAAACAGTTCTATAAAACTGTTTTTTTACTTTCCGTGAGTTGACTGGGTCCAGCTAACACACTTATTTTAAAAGTAGTGTGTGTGAATCTTTTTGTGTTTGTACTGGTATTGTGAAGAATAAATTAAATATTGATGTATCTTTATCGTTATTTTATATTACACGACGATGGACAATCCAACTTTTCTCTTACAGGATTAAAACGTCATTTTTCTCCGGCGGGGATATGTTTTTCATTCAAGGTTTTGTAATACCCGCATATTTTTACTCTGTCAACCTCAAGGAAAAATGATTGAAACTTTATATTGACTTATCTCGACGATACGTTTATTTCATCCATTATTTTATATTTGCAATCTACTTGAAATAAGCTGGTTTAAGTAGGAGTTGATGATAAAAAGCTCGTCATTGTTTTGTAAAGCATCGAATGAATAATGAAAGAACAGTCCATCACGTCATTGTCGTTGACAGAGGTTATTTTCCAGTTTCAGATATTGAGAAAAAAATAATTTTTCGATGTCTTATGAAAAATGGACGTATCACTCTCAACGAATTTTGGAACTAATTCTGTTTGTTTGAAAATAATTTTATTTGTATTGAGCAATTTTTTTCTGTTCTTGTTTTCGCCAAACTGAATTTTTCAATCTTTTATTCAGAGAATAAAATTCATTCTGGGTTATATGGATCTTAAAATGGCAATAAAAAATTCAAACAATGTTATTAATAAAAGAAGGAAGGGTTGTGTCATAAGCGTTTTTCAGATTATGTGAATTTTACATCTAATTCTGTACTAGATAATAAACCAACACATAAGAAGAGTATTCTTTTTATTATTAAGACAATACTTGGACTTTTTTAAATCCTAGAAAGACATAAATTGAATGTTTTAGTTTGTCCCAAAGATTTTGGTGCCCTTGTTTTTTTAATTTATTTTTAAAATATAAAATACAGAGATTTGTTATATATTAATACGAATGTTTGATGCAATTGCCAGGTTTTAAAGTGGAAAAGATAAAACGGAATCAATCACGGATTTTCAAGACCTGCTTTTCTTTGGAGGTAAATTGGAAAAAACCAAAACAAAGACGGAGAAAAAACTGTGGATAACTTAAAACATCCAATTTTAAGCATTCAAGGAGATGCAATAGATGTTTCAGACGTCTTTCGCTGGTCACATACCTTTCTCTAGTTAAATTTCTAAACTGAACACAGGTATAATCTCAGTATAGCTTAATGGGTGGGGGTTCCGGGTTTGCTGTTACACCGAGAACCAATTCCAGTCTCTTAAGAAGGTACTAAATTACCCCTTTTGTTCTCCCGCCAAAATGCTTTTTCATACATTCTTGTTGTCTTTTTGTCCCTACAGTTTAAGTTTAACTCAAGGACTTACGTTAGCCCTAACAGTGTTTGTTTGTTTGTTTTTTTTGTGGGGGGTTGGTTTTTTTATACAAAAACAGAGCTTTCTGTTGTTTAGTTGTTAGGCCTTAATAAACTCCCATAAAGATTGGTAGAAAACGAACATTTTCCTGAAAAAACAGACAGTCCTTCAAGAAGTTGTATGTAAGAAAATTCATATATTAAATTATTTTTGCTCATATTTACAAAGATAAAAGACTTTTATTTACATTTTCCATTCGGCGCAATAAAAATAGTACCAAAACGCTCCACCCATTGAAAGAAATAAAATTAATTTTCGAAAAAGTGTAAAAGCAATAAAAATGAGTTTTCGTTGACTGAGTTTCACATGAGCTGCAGCCAATTAACTTTAAAATTAGTTCTCGCAATAAGATATAAAAATTGGTCATCATAAATAGCATAATTCATATATTCAACAACAGTTCCTGGCAACACTTTTATACCATGAACAACCGAATCCCCTTCTACAAAATCCAAAACACATGAAAAATTCTTTCAAATTAATTTTCAAATTGTGTAGTTTCGTTGTTACGGTATCTTGTCAGCTTGTGGGATTCCTCTCATCGTAAGGCAGTTTCCTGTGCTCCTTTATAAGTAAGACGAAACTTCTGTTTTCTTTTATTTGATTTTTGGCGATTTTTACCTCCTTAACCAGTTAACCCATTCTTACAACTCAAATTTCTCTACAAAAATCTCCAAAACGTTGGTGATATAATGAAGATAGATAAGTAACCCCTCGGCTGTAGCAGAAAAGTTTTAGTTCACATAAATTAAAAAACCAGGCACCATAGTCTCACAAGAAGAAAGAATAGGCTAGGTTTTAAGACAGAATGTTTTTGTTTTTACCAATGTGTATACCAAACATATTACAAACCTTTTGTTCTCATCAAATTACTGTCTTGCTATGTTGCACTACGGTAGTTTTTCACCCTGTAACCATTTTTTCTCCATAGCCTAATTTCTGGCATGTAATAGTCGAATGTTTGAAATCAATTGAAATATTTCAAAGGCAAATGCAGACAGCCCTCCCAATGAGAAGTTTCGTACCCGAGTTTATGTTAACTTGGGTGGGGTTCTCCCTCCCCACAATGATAATATCTTTGGTCATAGATTGTTTAGCATACACGTAACAACGTTTTGCTTTACCTCTTAGATACATTTTGATTGTGAATGAAACACTGTGGGACATTATTTTGCGAGGATAAAAAAGGAAAGTTGATGGATGCGGCTCTTACCAGGATTGTAGTCACCGGCTATTTAACCACTTCCTGGTTAAAAGTACCTAGATATTCTTTATTAAAATTAACATTGTTCCATTTACATTTAAAACTGGAGAAAAATCGTTTTCTCAAAAGTCAACGTTTTTTCTGCTTCATTTTCACCAGAATTTTGGGTTATTTTAACAAAGATGTGGTTGGAGGACCGGTAGCCACAATCCTTGTTGTACTTCAAGGTAGGTAAAGTTGTATGGACTGATACACATGCGGCTTAAATATTGTATACTTCGCATTTCCTTACAGGTAATACGCAACAACTTACTGTATCGTTATAGAAAGAAACACATTATTTTAAGCTCATAATCTTATTTCAAATTAATCATTAAAGATAAAAACCGTTTCAACTAGCGACGTAAAATATTTCTAACTCACACTTAAAAATTGCACGATTGTCCCTTGCCTGTAGTTGGAGATTCAAAAACATGTTCTTTAAAACGCCAACTTGAAAGTTGATGAATTCATAAATATTTTATACTTTTCGTGTTATCTCCTTTGGAGATCTCTCATGCTTTCGAGATTACATTCCCTTCAACACTATAAAAGCGGAATAAGTCAAAAACATTAATTAGTCATATGAAAAAATTACTTTGACTAAATTAGTCAAAATGAAACAATACACACATGCAATAAAACGTTTGCAGTCAATCGTTTTCACGAAGACGAAGTTACACTTCTTCACTGTACTGATCGTTGGAAGACTTTACGAGTTTTTTTTTTTTTCAAAAAAAAAAAAAATTAATATAGTCATCTAATTTTTTCCTCTGGAAAACTTTCACCTCAGTTTTTTCTTCCTTTTCACAAATTAGCATCAACTAATTTCTCAAATAATGACAAATAGCTAAAACCGTGGTCTGTACCCTAAAAGGACATCGTATTATTCAGATGTGTTTAAATAGTCCATTACTTTCTCTGTGACTCGGAGCAGAAACCTGTCCCCATCTAGTTCCAGCTCCCTGCTCGGATATAGTACCCAGTTGCTGATATCCCCAACTTTGTGGTTCGTGACGTCATGCCGTCGTTGGCTATGACGTCAGACGTTGTAAAAATGGAAGATCAAGTGAAATCACTCCTCGAAAGGGAGAAAGCAAAATGCAGACGAAATAAAATAGGAAAAATTTCGCAAATGAGATGCAATCGTTACGAAATTCGTTTTAAAGTTTTAGATTTCTCGCACATGTATCGGGTAATGTTTATTATAATCTTCTCATAAAATTACTTTTAAAAGGTTGCTCTGACTCGGTGAGTTGGCGGTAGACCAGGGCTACGAAGCCGACGGCGAATCGCAAAAGCTCCCTGGGGAACTATCCATTGGAGAAAGGAGGTCATCGCTCTTTTCAAGTGTTAAGTAAGAGTTGTCTTCGGAAAGAGGTGATAATAAAGAGTCATTTTCATCAAAACTTATCGATTCAGCGACTGATCCGGTAGAAGTGTTCATTTCTGTGCTCCCAGTGGGTGAATTTAGTCCTCGTGGGTCCTCAGGGGTCCAAACCTTAGCGGTCAGTGTATGGCTGGACCCAGAAGTGGGCTTCTTCCTTTCGTTTGTCCAAGAGAGAGAATGACCGGCGAGAGGCTGGAGACCAAACTCTGTCTCGGTAGGTGTGGGCGAGCCTGCATAATGAAAGACATCAAAATGTAATTAAAAAAATGTAATTAATTTTTATATGCACTTTTACTGCTCATTCTAGTTGCATTGTTACATTGAATAATACAAAAAATGAATTTCGTTACAAGACAAAATTTCAGCTACAAAAACGACACCATAAACAAAGTACCACGATAATTTTGACAAAAGATGATTTTCTTTTTAAAATTTCGCCATTTTTAAATAATTCATAACTTGCTCCTGACGAAAATTCGATTTGAAAATTTTACCTTTCATTTTCATTTTCTTCGTCATATATACTTAAGGGCACTCGAAGTTTAACAAGTTTGTCCCAAGTTTTCCCGACATTTGTAAAAATAATGGAAATAGGTTGTGAAGTTGTGGTAGAATGAACTTTTCAAAACTCTGTCCACCTTAAATCTTATATGAAAGCGGACCTGAACTTGCATGCATGCGTAGTAATCCTGCTACATGTATGATTGCCCAAAATTCGTTTGTTATTTTCACTAACACCTCTTTTTCTAATCTTTTCCGTGGTCATTATTCTTTAAAAAGCCCCAAAGACCGATTACAAAAATTTTGAGAATCTAAAGAATTGAAAAAAGTTTGACTTCACCGCAGCCACAAGCCCTTAGGCCTACCAGCCAACCATGAGGTTTGTTACATGTCAACTACAAACCTTCGGGAATACGGTCGATGTTTAGTATTTTACTGTGAAAGGGTTAATGTATTACGCCCTCCCCCAAATAAAGTGATACTCGCTCCGCAGTGCCCCATCACCAATTACAATTTTTTCCCTTTTTATTTATTTTATTTATTTATTTATTTTTTTGTTTTTATTTTACGTTTACTGCTTCCTTTCCATTATTCTTTTCTTAACCTAATAAGTACTCCCCCAAAAGGCGCAAATCCTTTTCTTTGGACTATATTACATTAAGCTGTTGAAAGCTTCTTATCATATGTGTACAAAGGATAGGACACCACCTTTTAGAGACTTGTAAAAAAATTTCTTGTATGAAAACACTTTGAAGATGATTTAAATATTATTTCCAACGCAGATTGGATTTCAGAGAAGGGGAGGCGTCGTTGTTTATTTTTTTATTTTTTTATTTATTTATTTATGTATTTTATTTTGTTTGTTTGTTTATTTATGTATTTATTTATTTGCGGGACATGCTTAGCCCATTTTGGTGAACGTACAATCCTTTCCTGTTAGCATTTTAAAATTGGTGACTGAAAGGATATATGGATATGCCATTTACAAAATAAGGAGCATACCTTATAGAGAAAATGGCTTCAAATTATCACAAGAAAACAGTTTTTGACTCATTCCTGACTACTTACAATTTTCATAAAATAACTTTTTAAGCTAAAAACAGTTCTTAGACAAATTTTTTCACTTGGTTAGATTTTTGTTACCATATTTTTCAAAGAATGTGTATTTTTATTTTAATTCTGTAGAAAGATTTTGTCCATATCAAATAATTTCTCTTTATATAATTTTTTATTTATTTTCTTGTAATTTGATTAGCCTTTGTGTCAAGGACTAGATAATTAAATTCTTGTTGTTTGATAAGTTGAGATATATTCTGTAATTCAGGCAAAACTGAATCACAAACAGAAAAAAGCTTCGTCTTTGATTTTTGTTGTTATTCCTTCTACGTGTATTAGATATACACACCAGAATGAATTGTCATGGATAAATAAAATGTTTGGAATACATATTTTGGCGACTCAGCAAAAATGGAAAACCATGCGAGAAATTCACGTGTGATGTTAAAATTCCGTAAAATCTTCTTTACATCAAGATACACTGCCATATTAACCAGTGAACATCTCATTTGTTCACTTTAAGGTAGCGGTTTGAACTGTATTAATGAAAGGAAAATACTGTATGAAAAGGAATCGACGTCTGCAACACTGAATTAAACTTGAGTCCATACTATAACTCAAGATTTTTTTATTTCATTAAAAAAGGTATTTCGAGCTGGATGTTCTGTGATTCATTTCCTCAGAAACTGAAAGTTGTGCTTTTAAAAGATCCGTTTTTTGTTTTTTTTTTGTTTTTTTTTTTGTTTTTTTTTTCTTTTTTTTTTCTTTTTTTTTTCTTTTTTTTTTTGTTTTTTTTTTTTTGAAAAGCGAAATAATAACTTACCCCGATGACAAATTATGACTTTTTTCTGATTTTCAGGGGGCACTTTGTCCGACAGATCATTTTCGCTGTCTTCATTCTCGATGATTTCGGACAAAAAGTTTATGTATCCGATAGCTAGCCTCAGAGTGTCCACTTTAGAGAGTCGTTTCTCATACGGAAGAGTCGGGATGTGTTCTCGCAATCCTTCGAATGCGTCGTTGATAGATTGCATGCGCTTTCGCTCCCGTAGGTTCGCTGCCTGTCGTTGTTGAACCTGTTGTATAATACATTTCGGTTTTCGTCTGCGCCTTGTTTTGCTACCGTCTTGATCGGTGTGTCGGCGATTTGAAATATGGGGCTGAGGGAGCGAATGGAGCATTCCTCCGTTGTGATAGGGGTGATATACATGGTGAGAATTCTGGTACATATATCCGCTGTGAGTATCGAAAGGTATGGTCTCCATATTTGTTGACAGGAATTCCGCAGGAAATGTTAGAAATCAAATGAGGGCAGAAAATTTTGTATTCAAATAGTTGAAGATGTTAGAAGAATCCGTGGGCCGTCTTTACGACTTTCCGTTGGTAAATAAAACACAGCAACCGTCCCCTTGTACTACGAGTACATTTCAACAAATGACGTATAGTTTTGTTTTCCCTTTTGTGTTGATGTTGGAGAGGAAAATCCCTGATCGGTGAATCCAAATTTAATGTACAAATGTGGGAAGAGTTTGAGACACGATGTAGGTCTATGAACTGGAATGGAGACAAATTCAGAATAAAACAACGCTGACCACTGGATTGTGCTGAGTACAAAACTGTTCTAACTGGCCGAGATCGATGTACATCCAACGTTAAGACATCTTAATCTCCGCCACGCAACACTTGGCCTGTCAATCAATACCTGGTCAACCAATCACAAGTTTCAAAGTACTACGTAAGCCACACCCCGATACTCGTGCCTTCCGAGAGAAGGCTCCGATAACGATCGATTCAATAAAGGGACTAGAGTGAGTTGTGCAAATAAAGACACGGTAAGCCCGCCCAGTGACATAAATAGGCAGCCAAGTACAACACAGTAGAAGTGATAAGAAAAATCGATGTATAATGACAGAGCAAATAAAGGCCGCATGCGGGTCTTTACACTTTCCCGATATGGAGAAGTGATACGCAAGGTTGGTGAACATACAAAAAAACGTAATCACAGGTTGCAAATGTTGCTGAGTCAAACGCGTAACGCCTGCACGTAGTAATGCGTTTTCCCTAAGCCCCTCAGTATGAGGGCGGTAGACTATTTACACATATCCTCTAACAAACTGAGGGACGTGCAAATTGTTTACCGAAAAGTGCACCTTAATTCAATTAACTTTTGTGCTCTGGTTTACATAAATGCAACAAGTTTATTTTTATTCTTGCCTTACCAAAATGGAAAATTACAATCGGTTTGCTTTGCCTTGCCTTGCCTTGTGATTTCGCATTTTTCATTGAGATTGTATAGCTTAAAAAATATTTGTCATTGTATATTTTTGTGTAGAATCGGGTCAAGTGAATTAAACTTTTTCTTCCGTACATAATTACTGTGCTTCAAAAGTGTTTCCACTACAACTTTCCCTTTTCCTCCTTTCCTTCACAGACCTTTGAGACATGGGTGTTTCAGTCTTTAAAACTATCTTTTCCACACCCTCCTCTAATGTGCCGTGGAACATTTTAATGGCAGCAATTCCTCACCAACCGCCCATTATGGCTAACGATACCGGCCGACGGGCTGAAAGTTCCGGTATACCGGCTTAAGGAAACGACCTATCGTCCGTCCTGCCCTATCAGGCAATACGTAACTGATTTTTTTTCATGATAGACCAATTTGTCGATTAGAAAAATGTCATTCCCACTGTTTAGAGATATGCTGTACTGAATGGAGATGTGGGGACAGGCAAGAGTTGAAAACTAATGCTTTGAAACTTATTTTGAAATTATTCCCTCAGTCATTTTACTTCATCGCAATCATTCAAATAGTCAATCAGTTTGTAGTTCTAGATTCGAAGGGAGTACTTTTCACGGTCGTCTAAATGTTTCTATCCCCATCCTTCCTCTTGAGGTGATAGTAATTCCTTGCATCACCCCATCTCGCCACATAATTTATATGTTGTGGTCCGGTTCTGTCCAGTCCTTCAAACATCTTTTCTAACCACCCGCTCCCGCCCCCTTCACACACACACACCAGTCTTCATCTCTCCATTGTACCCTCATATGCTGTTCTCTGCATACTCAAATCTTCCCTTCTGGAATCGTTTTTCGTGAATTATCTGGTTTTTTATATTTAATTACGGCATACCTGTTTAGCTTGACCATTTCTGCCATCACTACCTACATATGCCCATCCATGTGTTGGGAAATGTCAGTATTTTAGTTAACCTTGTTCAAATTATTTCTTAATCAAATATATATTTCTCAGCTAGTCTGCAGTTAGGTGTGACATTTGGGCAAACCAGCTTTAGTATTCAAGCTGGACCGTGTGCAAAGTTGGAAAAATCTCCTAAAGTATGTGTAAACAAATAGAGCATAGTTCGCCTACACATAGTTCATATAAGGCCACAAAGTACCCCCTCCCCCAGTTTTGCCACCCCACAGCCACATCCCTGTGGTGACGTTTTCAAGTATTGTTGACATGTGCTTACCCCCCTCCCCCCATAATGATTCCAGGGTGTAAGGGTGAGTGTCCATGGATAAAAATTGAACAAACAAAGGATAACAAACACGTATTTCATGATCACAGAGTAAGCTGACTTAATACTGTTGACTCTAAGCGTGAGTGTAAATAGCCTAAAACTGATCATGAAAACTTTTTAAAAATGTTTATATCACTTTTTAACATTTTCGATGCCTTCCGTAACGTTCTTTAAATAAGTAGGCATGGCATTTGTATGTGACATTTTAGCCAATAGAAGACCCATCAGTTTCTGAAATCTTACAAATTGTATTTTCAAGTCCCAACAATTGAGGCTGAAATGTGAAAATCGAACGAACCCCCCTTACGCCCTTCAGACCTCTTCATCGTGGGTCTGCCATGCGTGGCTCCATACTAGACTGGCTGAAATGAACAGATACTGCACATGATCTAAGCAAAAGGAACCGAGAACATATACTACATATCCATTATAAAATCGCCTTCCCCCTTTTTCTCCCACTGGGCAAAAATAGCAGCCGCGGCGACAAATTGCTTCGCAAAAACATAATGATTGATAGCGTGTATGCTTTGTTAATACCGATTCACACGGTTGATTGAACCCAGCACTTTCCCTGGCAGTATCAACGCATTCACACACCTGTATCACACACCTACGAGACCCTTTTACACTTACGCCAGACCCGACCCAATTATTCCTTTAACTTTCCTCTCATTAAAAATTCATACTCCTGGTATATCTTGACGTCGGCATGCTTTGATGACGTCATCATGACGTATGCCACCAAGTTGAGGCCACATGCATGGGTAGAGATTTTAACTTTCGACCTTGATAAGCAATTAGTTCACAATTGGGGGGTTTTAATGAACTTTTGGGATGACGTTGGCGTAGTTTCATAGACATAAGTGAATCATAACATTATTTGCGCAATAAAATAGTATGATAATCCCCAGGTCAGGCGGCCAAGCAAAAAACGCAGCTGGCTAGCACTAATTATTTCAACATTGAATGCTTCACTGAAATGGTCCGTTTAGCGGTATTTCCATCTCGTATGATTACACAATTTTCTCCAGGTACCATAAGAATCACCCTCAAGTTCACAAGTACATCTGCAAGGAAGATTTTGCTTGCACTGACCAGCTGACCATGGAATTGGCAGGGTTCGCGTTGTGTTCAAAAATTGGTCGTAACTTTTCAATGGGAATATATTTTTTTTACGACGGCCAAAAATATTTGGTCGTAGTTCATACAATTCCTGTCGTATTTGAAGTCCGGCGTCGGCCTACACTTATTTACAAATAATGCCCATGTGGGAATGTTGCGAGTTAATTGTTTTCTATAGGCCTAATTGCTAGTTTTACGTAAATACCGGTAATACTTTATTGGAACATTAAAACGCACAAGATTTGAAATACATTTGAATGTCAATGGAAAGAACATCGCTGGTAAGTAAGTTTTCATTGAACATTCTGTTGCATATTTGGTCGTAACAATTAGTTACACTGCGGATTTAATTTTTACGACGGAACGTTAATTATGGTCGTAAGTATGCAATCAGCGGTCGTAAAAAACGCCGATTTCGGCGTAAAATGAGAACCCTGCACAGAAATACCATCCACCGTCTGACCATGGAGCTAATAGCTCTATGCACTGACGCAGACCTATCTAAGAGGAGGTAAAGTACTTCCATGCCAGGGTTACCTCACTAAGATTCGTGGCCCGTTGGACTCATAATCCTTTTGAAAGTAGTTCCGTTTAATTTCCTTCCGGTGGAATTAGTCCGCAGCACTTTTCTCTATAGTAGCGACTTCAACTCTTCTCCTATTTTGAGAGTAGGTTCACTCAAAATACGAGATTGTTGAACCGAAAGACGTAATGCCAAGTTGTCAACACTCTAAAGGGATAAGTCCAAAAATGGTTAAGTCATGTGATCAGTCAAAATAATGGTAATCATTCATGTACCTAATCACAAAGACTTGTGACTTTAAAGATGGTTTGAATAAATTACTTTAGGATTCAAAGAGTAACAACATCTTTTATTCCCCTAACTTTTCCACATTCAGTCCTATAACTTATTTTCTGTCACGCGTGTATTACAATTGAAACACATCCTCTAACATTAACTCCACTGAACGCTCCCAGGCGCGGATCTAAGGGGGGGGGGCTTTCCCGGCCTCAGCCCCCTTTTTCGCCACATCAACAATAAGAAATACACGAAAATTAGCATAATGTTAATCTCCCACCCCCGCTTTCTCTAAGTTCAGCCCACCCCCCCTTTCGGAATGCCTGGATCCGCGCCTGGCCCTTCTCCTTCTCTTCTAAAATCACCGAATCTTCCCCAACCATAATCACAATAGAGACTAAAGAGGTCAGGGGATGTTTATTCAGCGGAGGAGTCATCTTTATTAAGGGGTGCTTTTCCTTCCTTTTTCTAACCATGTCCAAAAGACATTGCAAACTTCGTTGCATCCTTTATAGCATATAGAGTTTAGGTATTGTTTGACAGTTACAACGAAAGGTAAATTACCCTATTCGGTGCTTGCTTTTAAATCATCCTTCTCACACGCGATTTTGCCCGTCAGTTTTTGTTCCCGTAATCATTCGAAGAAACGGTAATTCGTCATGAGTTTCATGAACATCTAAATGCATACTTTCCAAGATCGTCAACTCTTTTGTACATGGCCACCTGGAGAACAGCAAATGAATGGCAGACTCGCATGTATAAATCCATACGAAATACGCATGCATTGTTCTACACAAAACAATTGCACGAAAGGAATTCCCCGTTAATAACATGTGCGGAAGATTGACAAATTGCAGGGTTTTTATATTTTTTTTAAATATCTTTTGCTAATAGGATTTTAAACACTGCTTCTACAGTGCTTGGGCAGTGAGGCATCTCCCGTCTTTTCCACGCTCCTCTGTATATAGTCAAAACGACTTGAAACAAGTTGACTCATGTAGATAGATCGGTCAGCAAAAGCTTGTATAGGAAGATTTTATTTTTTATTTACTGTTTTATTTTTAGCTTATTAAGGTTGGTAAAGGCCAGGCCCGTACCCAAGAAGGGCGCAAGGGGGCGAGTTCCCCTTTGAAATTTTTTCGCCCCAGAGAAGTTTCAAGTTGCCATTGACATAATACATTTTTACACATTTTTGCCCCCCCTGAAATAATTTTTTACCCTCTTCAGTACCTTGTCTGGCTACGGGCCTGGTAAATGCAGAATGTTACAGATCGGGGGAGGGGGGAAATACTCTCCTCTAAATCTAGGTTGCAGGAACACCCTCCACCTATGGGAACTCTTTGTATTCTAATGTCTTTTGATGCAATTTGATGTAGCATGCCATGTACGATAAAAGCATCCTTTGCCCAAGCGCGTTTTGGACTAGGGATGTAGCCCTACCCTAAGTCCCCCACGAATTTCTATGCCATTGCTAATCAGTCATGTTGATTTTAAGTTTGATTTTTTACCATTAGTGTATTGTACTACCTTCATTGGAGTTGGGGCTGAACACTTTTGTCCTAAAATAGCACATGTTTTGCTCCCAAATTAACATATATAATATGCCGGGACGAAAGGGGTGGGTGCAGCTCTGATATATA
>WURT03646326.1:0-19454 GCA_009936505.3 Holothuria glaberrima | reverse complement strand
AAGAAAATTTTGAAATTACGCACTGTGAGATGTGGTTTCCTGGAATCAGACAATAAAAGTAAGTATACATAAGCATTTTATGTAGTAGCCTACAGCTTTGCAATTGTCTCAGAAAAGTGCCGAAGGGAGGGTGAGGGCTGGAGTAGGAAACGTACCACCTGGATCTGCGCCTGTGTAACCTTAATTTAAAAAAAGTACGTTTATGGTTTTTACAGTAAAATATTGCGCAATATCAACTTTACGTACTCTGAACGTATGCAGTTGTCATTTCTGTTGCATCAATCGTCATGCACGTACATTATATACAAATACAATTACATAATTATCAACAACAAGAGGAAGGCCATTACAGAACCTGTTGTAAGTGTTATCGCAGCTTGTTAACTCAGGCGCGACCCAGAAGGTAAGTTTGATTACTGGATTTCGTTTCATTGCAATTGAAATAATTATGTGGAATTGTAAAACGAAAAACAATGGACACTTTACATGATAATGAAAATTTCAAGTCTTAACACAATCTTGATCATACTGCGTTTAAACAGCTATTGCCTAAGGTAGACATAGCGTAGGTAGTAGTTCCACGATGAAGCATTTTAGTACGCTTGGAAGCCTTGGCTGTATGATGGCACGACCTAACAAGGCCACTCTAAGAAACTTTTCATTTTTTCAAAACAAAGAAAAAAGAATAAGAATCTGTTTGTACCTGCAAATCTTTTGGCAGACTTGATCTTCTTTAAGAGCTATAAATCTTTACCACAGAATTTTTCTACCGAAAGGTACCCGTATATTGGGGTGACCGTCGAATGCGCACTTAAGAAATCTATCATACAAGGTTATTAGTGTACAATGTTATGCTAGGTGCGCACTCGACGGGCCCCCGCAGTCGACAGTCACCCCAGTATACAACAAGTTCAGAGTTTTCAGCTTAAGCCTAAGATTGTAACAAACCTAATAAGGCCAGCGGGCGCTATTTGCAATTTTTGTACAGAGCTATATGTACAGGCGCAGTGTAGGTAGTTTGCGCATTAAATTTGAGGCTGCATTTCCTTGCATGTGCATGCTTGAAACATATAACAAGTTCACACGCATTTGCAAGAGAAACTGCGGTGCGCGTACTGCATTGAAACTTGACGCACTGATTGTGACAGCGGCTACAGACGCGCGTTGTTGGTTGGATTGATGCACGAGATTTGAACGTAGCCTTATAAGGTCATGTCACTATACTGCTAATGAGTAATATAGTACTATCCCTAGTCTTTGAACAGGAGAAACATAATGGAAACACACAGCACTGTTCAATACTATACTAGCCGATGAACTGTCATGTGTTTTTTACACACAGCACAGATCAAAGACCAGTTCAAAGAGTAGCAAGGCTTAGGCTGTACTAATATTTCATTTAAGTGGTTAACATGATAGGCCTAGGGATAACCATAGTTGGCGATTGGCTCAGGATTGCAGGAATCCTGCATATTACTCACTTATTCCTGCACAAAGAAAACTTGTTGAGGGGGAATTTCCGCACAGATTTTGGTATGGACATGTCTGCAAAATTTACATACTCTCTGCCTGGTATTCAGAATAATTTCAGTTCACAGACTGCACACACTAACTTAAGTCAGTGCAGCAATGCACTGACCAAATCACGTGGATGTACTTTTCGTACGAAATTCCCATGAATTCATGTTGCGTGCATTTACTGGTTCGCTAAACTGTAGTAACGTTGTGCTCTGAGAGCTTAATACCGTTATGGTATGTACAACATTAACTCGCCGTAGTACAGTTTGGTTGTGGCTGCTTTGAAGGAAACCGACTAGGCTAGGCCTGACAACATGTTAGGATGGCATGTGAGCTAGTGAAAGCAGCTCAAAAGAAAAAAAAAAGTATTGTAACTCAAAATTAGCTAAGTAAAGCTTTTGAAAATGTTGTTAAAGGCTTAGAGTATTTTACCCATGCCACATACTGAACACATTTTGTGAAATGAATGTCAACTAGATAAGTTTGGATCCCTGTCTTAAACCATGGGGCTTGCTACTAAGACTACAGCCTTACACCTATAGTGTGTACAACAATAGCGGTGAAATTTGAAAGGACTTCAAGTGATCATAGGCTAAACTTTTGGAACCACAATATCAGAAATTTTAGACGAATACTAAATTGGCTAAACCTTGTCATCGACCATAAAAAAGAGTTGAGACACTGAAGAGTGTGATTAATTTTTAGCTGTAGGCCTAGCCTGTAAAGGTTTGGGGATACTCTAGACTTGAGACCTCAAGTACAAGATTTGAAATGGAAGTGCACTGAATGCCTTGTTTCAGAATATCTTCAGCTGCTTATGCAAGCAGTACAGAAGATGGGAGCTTTCCCAGGCTATAGAATTAGTGACTGCAAGTGCCTATAGCTAAGGCAGGCATGGTCATTAGTTGTGATGGTATTGGGTTAACCATCTTGGAAATATAGGAAGAGGTGGGGGTGGGATATAGTTACGTCACTAAATTGGTACATTTCAATTTTTTTCTAGGATTTGACATGGCTAGAATACCCCATCAAGATTCACAGATCCCCCAAAATCTTAGACTGAGGGGGGAATTACCCCCTTAAATTTTTTAAGTGGCGCCAACCCTGGGGATAACATACAGGCCTAGGCTAGCCTGTACTTTTTTAGAGGACCTTGATCACCAACCTCAGTTTTTTACAGGCCACATATCATTAGCTCCACGAAATGCACAATTTGATGCAATGCCACTTGTAGCAATCTTTGAAAAATAAGATCATTCTGTTCTGCTTCTGCTCAAGTATTAGCAGGGCCAAACCAAGAGCTTATCAGCCAGTGTGTGTAGGAGGTACTAATCAAAAATGAGATGCTCTCTGAAAGTATTTTTACATTTGCAGTGCCTTTGGTACAGTAGTTTGCTCCATGCTCTCATTGTTCTCAGGAAGTAAGAGTACTTAAATAAATATGACATGCAGCGTGATAAAAATAATTAGTGTTCTTTTTCCAGAGGCTTTTGGGTATGTCAATAAGATCATGGGGACCCATGTGGAAAAAGCATAATCTCATTAGGTCTGATGTGACTGGTATTTTATGTTATATAAGCAGATGATTTGAGTTTCTCAGAACAGTCGGAAAGGTTCTGCTTTATAAGACCAAGAACCCTACTACTACAATAGCTTTAGATGTTGCAAGAGCAACTTGCATCCCACCTCTTATTTTTGTGGAGTTGGATGCCAGGGAAAGGGTGGGAGTGGACAGTTTGTAGAATTTCATTGCCCACCTTCTGTAGCTTTATAGCCTAATTATGTGTAAAATTTTATCGAACTTTCATCGTTTGGGTTATTTCTTACGTTTGAGGAATCAAGTTCACACCAGTGCTAAAATAACAAGTTGAGAAGTTTGTGTTCCTATTTTTTACAAAAATGGCAATTCTTATTGGCAAAGTTAGTCACATTCAACAAGTTTGATTACTATACCAGAAAATGTTTTCTTCATAGGCTTTAAAAAGAGGACATGTTGAGGTAAATCTGCATGTTTGGTAATCCTAGCTTTATAAGAACAGACTTATTATAGTGTGAGTTCAATTTTCAAATATTAGCAATGCTTAGAGTACGAGTATGCATGCCATTTATGCATGGGAAGCCCGGGGTGGGGGAGCCCCCTCCCCAGTCAGAACTATCCCAGGTGAGAAGTTGCCCCCCAGTTCAAGGACCTTACCCTTTATTTATTTCAGGCTTTGAAACATCCCCTATCCAGCAGCCTGGGACAAGAAAAGAATTCACTTGGGCAAATGCACTGCTCAATATTGTAGCAAATATCTCAGTGATGTCTTCCTCACAAAGGACTCCTAATGCTAGTAAACAGATTAAAACTATACAAGTACTGTACTATATAAATATTCATGTGGACAAGTAGATTTAGAGCACAGCCAGCCCTATGAACTAACAACGAAAGAAGAATTTGTCAAAGCCTACACGTACTTACACTGATACAGTGTACATGGTTTTATGAAATTTCGAAGGCTATGAAGATTTTTAGGAGAACGTTGCTCCCAAGACATTAAATTAGGAGATGAAAGTGTTTGAAATGCTTTGTAATGTTCATCAAAGTAATTTTTGCTTATTGTACCTACATAGGCCCACTTGATGTTATCCATTCTTTCAAGATCCAGCTTCAGTTAAGCCAGGTATGGCTTCCATACCAAGGAAGACACATCCTACTCATCAACTGGACAATGAACTCCGTGTTGAGCTTGCAAATTTGGTGGAATCGCTAACAACATCAGGAGCCACAACTCTTGATACAGAACGGACAAAGCAGTTGAAGAAAATATGCAAGTTAGTAGATTAATTAAAGTTTGTAGTGGCATGTTGTCAGATGCTTTTGCAGCTTGGTGATATGTTAATGCTTTTTCTGTTTAAGTGAACCTTAAAGGGAGAACACAGTCACCCGAATAAAGAATTGTATAGTAGACTATCCTATTTCCTGAGTGGCTCTTGAGAATCATGTGACATAATTTTTCTCACTCAATTGTAAACTTTCTGAGGAGCAAGTGCTTGGTTTACCTTAAATATGCAATATTTATGTCCTAAAATAACATGAAAGATACTTGAAAGTGAAATACAGTAAGAAGAAATTTGTGACATTTAGCTATTGCTTCAAAATAAATTTGGGGCGACTGCTTATGACCTTTAACTCTAGAATTACAAGAATATGTGTTTAAGAGTTTGGATAATGAATTTCATTCATCCATCTCCCATTTTGGTAGTGTTCTTCATTTGTGAGATATAAAATGGTGAATTAATATTCAAGTGATTTGAAAAAGTTGATGGAGTAATACTTTCTGATGTCCTTCTTGCACAACTCACATTACCTGCTTTTGTTTCCTTTTGTAATTAAGATTTTTACATGGCTTTGCAATATTAACCTTTTCCTTGCAAAGCATGTTGTACAAAGAGGGCTCATACAGCCAAGTCACCATAACAGTAAGACATTGATCACATCTTGGCACAAGGTGCAGTGGCTTTAAAAAAAACAAAGATATACAATGGTGTTTAGTTGAGTAGTACAAAAAGATCATCACAAATAATTGCACAATGTACAATTTTCAAATTGAGTAAATAAACGAACAACATTTTATATCTCAGCTCAGGAATGTCCTGTGAAGGTGGGAGTTAGACCATCTGGATGCATTTTACAAGCTTTGAACTGTAACATATATTTTTTAAATTTTTGTCTTCAGGTACACTTTAATGAGCATGTAGGTAGCCCTATGTCTACACTGTTTAGACAAATCTGTAGTCCCCACATTATAGTTCGTCTTCCTCTACCCTCAGTGCTTCCAGTGGCCACTACTGTTTTCCAGTCAGTTACGGGCCTCATTTTAAAATTATATTGAAATAAAATCGCACCGCACAAAATAACATTGAAATACAATGCACTAATTGTAAATTTGTTTGGAAACTGGAAAGTGGTTGAAGGAGTCGTAGATTGCAAACCCTTTGAACATCCATGCACAGAGAGAGACAATGAGCTGCTTTTGGGGTTGGCCTCTGTTTGGGTTTGAAATGTTTGGAACCCTTAAAGCAAGGATTTCTCCAGAAACTCAAAAAAGGGGATTTATTACTGCTAAACCCTGATTCCCAATCAATGATGTCCTTGATCAAAGTTACAAGTGGGTTCAAGGGGGCAAAAACTTGCTTTAAGGCCCCTGTAAGGTACAATTTGAAGGGTTTTAAAGGCCATTTATTTATGTAAGTTCAAACATTCTGCAAAGGTGTCCTCTTCTTAAGTAAGGAACCAAGATATTGACAATTTAACATGCGTTTATGAAAATGAAAAGGGTGGTTTTTACCCCCTTCTTCTGGAAGGGGGGGGGGCAAATCCCCTCCCTTTCCCCTTGATGGAAACCCTACCTTTGATCTAGATCAGTTTTGCTGATTGGACCTGTAGTGGAAACTTTATTTTATATTTTCTCTACTAGAAAACTTATTGACCTCAAGAATTATTCCTCAATCTGTCATTTGATGGTATAACTTGTTCATTTGTTTCATCATTATATAATAAAGGGTTAAGGGCAATATTTCTTGCTAAGAAGGTGGGGAGGGGGGGTTTGGGTGGTGGGTGGAGAGATGACAGTATAGGACCAAGGTGCATATTTCTTGTCAAGAAGATAAGGAGGGGGTTGGAGGTGGTGGGTGGAGAGAGGCTAATTTTTTTTTTTACATTTAAAATGTTTGTCCAGGGGAAAATTATCAGAACCAAAGCGATCTCATTAGAAATCATCTAGCCTCTTATCAATTTCTGTTTCTTCTCAAGAAAATCTGATGGATATGTTGAATATGCTTACCAGCAACTTATGAGTCAGCTCGAGGAGGAACATTCAGAAATCAGGCTGTCCGCCTTTCAGATCATGAATGAGCTCTTCCAACGATCTCACCATTTCCGGGAGTTACTTGTTGCTGATATGCAACAGTTCCTCTTACTTACCGTTGAAACAGATGTCGATTACCCTCTTCCTCCTCCTAAAGCGGCAGCCAGATTGCTGAAGGAACAGTCACTGAGTGCCATTGCTACTTGGAATGATAAATTTGGCAAAGCTTATAAGAAGCTTGCTGTTGGTTATAACTTTTTGAGACATTGCAAACAGGTACAGTAAGAATATTTATTATAGGCAGGTATTTTATAAATCTATAAAACTAGCAGATTTGTGGATGGATGCATTTGTGTGTAATTCTATGCCAGGAGTCTTGTAACTTCTCATTAGTGAACATATGTTGTTAAAATCATTGCATGGAAAATGTTAATATAGATATCATGGACTTACTGTAAATACATGGACACAGGATCACATGACCAATACAGTAGCCACCGTCCAAACAAATGTAGGAATACCAAGATGCCCACAGGCTACTACAGTTTGCCCAATTTGACAATGAATCTGCAACATTTTGGACAAAATACAAACATTAATGGAAGAAAAATGTCACAATCCTTCATTCTTTTTGCTAAATTTGACCTGAGCTTGTATTCGTTCTAAAATATTACAAGTTTCTCACACAATCTGTCAATACTGTGTCACTTGAGCAAGTCCAAACTTTTACACACAAGGTATAGCAGGCGGCCATCTTGGTACACCTTTTTTGCCATGGACGGTGGTGACAACTTATGCCTAGGAGGTTTATAGCATCTGTGGCTGTACGTTAGTGCTAGCCTAGCCTATATGCTCTGTCCATATATAAGGAGTCTGTGATAGATATGTACTGTAGGAACATGGTGGGTACTGGGATAGTAAATTGAATCACATTTTCAAAACAAAATTGCATGTATATGTAGAAACCATGAAGGATTCTGAAATAAGAGGTGGCTGTTAAGGCCAGAGAAAGGATTGGGGGTGGGGGTGGGTTGAGGGAGGGATGAAGGGGAAGGAAAGGGAAGGGAGGTTGCATCGTTAATCTGCTGTTGGTTGAGAAAGACAGTTTCAATAGCAAAGGGAAATGTAGAGCAGAAAAATTTATCAGTTGCAGCATCTTATTTTGCTATTAAGCAAGTTGGTTGAAATACCACAGATTTGCAATATTGTGCATTTTCTATCATTGGCTGGTGCTGCAGATCAGGTAGTTCCTGGCAAACCTTCATTCCCCTTGTTACCTCAGCAGTAACCAGGTTATCCCGAAAAGTACATATTTGAATGAAAACCATTGTATTTCATCTTTCAAATAGTTGTCCAGATGGTTGGACCATTAAATATTTAAGTTATAAGAGAGGACCTGCAAATATTACAAGTCTATTTTTCATTACTTGTACATACAGTATTCAGAGAACATAAATTTTGCTGAATTTATCTTTAAGGTGAACTTTAACAGCATCACAGCTCGGCTTAATGCTGAACAAGAGCGTGAGCAGAGGAGAGAAGAACAAGAACAGAGAATGAAGCTGGAGAGGTTTTCTTCAACTGTTCAAGAAATGACAGGTCTGCTATACTGGCAAACTTAATGAATTAACCCTTTGAACCTGAAATACAATTACTGAGGCTTTTCCTAAAATGCTCCTTTACTTGAAATGCTGCTATAGTGGCTTTCAAAGGATGTTGTGGGATTTTTCCAGTTTCAGTCAATGAAAGAGCTTGTTACAGTACAACACAGTTTGGGATAAAACTGCAAACAATTTTGTTTACATTCCCTTCTGTGAAGTTTCAGATCAATGTTTTTACAGGAAAATTTGAAAAAAGGTATCTAAAATGGTGACAGCTATGTGTGTGTGTGTGGGGGAGGGCTATGTCACTGATCAATTGCCGTGGACCATGTTAGGCCTGTGCTCACTTTAAGTTGCAATGCCTATAGTAAATACTAATGTTAGGAGGGGTTTTGGAGAAATTTTAAATAAATAATAAATATAGACTCTTATCAGAAGGTGAGGAGCCAGTTGGTTTAAACTGGTCGTAGTTGGGTCTCCAATCCCAGTGCTCAATATCCTCCATTAATTTGTGCCAGTCGAGTCCTGTGAAGTTAAATGAAAAGGGACCAGTTAGCATGCAGTTGTAGCTAAGGTGATATGCACATGTGCAGAGATTTATGTTGTGTTGAAAGCTGAAGGTAGACTGCGGTAAGTCTTAACCGCCGTCTGATAGTTATTACTTATATACCTACACCTAAGTCTACACCGAGACTGACCATGAATGCGGTGGCTAGTGAGTAAGCCAACCCTAGTAACATCGGTCCCTAAGTTGAAGTAGGCTGTTGTGTAGAGGCAATCGAATATATGAGTCCGGCTCTGCCAGTGAGTTGAATTGACCACCGTAAGTTTGTTGCTCTGGCAGAAGTGAAATGCTGCCGGTGATGCATTGCCCAAGGTTGCACTGCCTGGTATTAAGCTGTACCCCAATAAGCTGAACGTGGCAGTTATGAATGCTGCAACCATTGAAGTGAATTGCCTACCAGAGATTACTGCAATCTGCGACGCTGCAGGGCTAGCCATAGGTCTAGATATGCTTTAATAAGCTAGTAATAAGCTACATAGTAAATGATAAGTAATGCCTACAGCTAGTTACTAGTTAGGGAAGTGTACGTGAGGCCTATACACATGCGATGACTTAATTGTTATGAACGTGCACCTTGCGGCACTAAACAATGCAAGTGAACGTGTCTAGATTAAATGGGGCCGAAGCGAATAACTGTAGAAGGCCTAAAGTGTAATTCTGCAATGCCAAGTACCCTACAGTACCTGTTGATCTCTCTTCTAGATTATGTCGTCTCCATATTTGCTGGTAAGTGTGTGAAATGAGGCCCGCTGCTGAAAGGAATCCAGCGCTGCAGTGTAGTACAGTGTTACTGCTGCTTGTAGTGTGCGTGAGTAGTGTGGGCTGATGTACAGCTATGGCCTAATTAACATAATATATGCAGGTATGCTTGTATTGGAATGTAGCAGAAGAGTCCTTTCAGGAATAAGGTCGCTACAGGGTAAAAGGCCAAGGGTAGACTTACATTTTAATTGTCACTGTATCAGACTGATACAGGCGTACATTTAGGCTAAAGCATAATGTATTGGGTTCAGGGTTGAAGGTGACTTTGACAGCAGCTAATATCATCTGTGAGAGTGAAAATAATGAAAGTAGTTCAGTGAATATATCAGTCACATCTCATCAAGGCTGTGGCATTATGAAGTGATGAAGCTTGGCAACCTGGAGGTTTGGGGTTCGATCCCCAGCCTGGACAAAGAAAGCTGGGTTTTTTCATCCAAGAGCAATCTATGGTTTTCCCATCTGAACTGGCTTTTCAAAAGAAGCCAAATTTGATCTAAATTGTTGAGTTGGTTCGCCACCTGACTTGAAGGTGTAATTCATAAGCCACACAGGCTTTTCCCACATTTATGGTCACTTAGCATCATAAAACAACCGCTCTCTAAGGCCTGAATTTAAGTTCCCTAGTAATACCAGTTTGTGGTAGAGGTGGGGCCACTGGACACGCAAGAAGTAAAAGTAAGGGTGTTTGTTGTGATATATGCTTGGATAAATCAGGGTAAAGACATCAATAGTCACAGAAAATTTAGTGCTCAAAGGGTTAATATTGATGACTAAGTTGCATACATTTCTAAAAAACATGAAGAATTATTTAATGTTGCGAAGTATGAGGCCTTGTACCACAATAATAGTGAAAACATGTTGTAAGAACAGCATGACTTTTTTCTGTTGCAGAGATAGGAAATGTGGAAACAATAGAGTTAGTGCAGCATTACAATCAGTGTTGCATTACTGTATCTGTGGAAATTGTTTTGTCATATGGCCTGGGCCATCTGGACTTTTGAAAGAAAAGTATTACAACCATCAGAAATTAAGATATTTCCATTGTCTGCCTTAATCTTGCTTCAAAGTGAAGAAAGTTTAAGAGGTATCTCAAGAAATTAGAGGATTTATCTCCTTAACATCAGGGGAACAAGCATTCTTTCCCACCTCTCAACCCTATTATTGTGGAAAGTTGGAGTGGCATAAAAGTGAACCATCTTGCAGATCTAGATGTTCACGTTGTCCATGTATTCTTCTCTCTTTTCAGAAGTTTTTCCTGAAATTGAGAAATGTCTGAGGGAGACAGAATCCTGTTATGACATTCTTTTCCCAAAAAACTCTTTCTTCACAATGGAAGCTGAAGCTGATTTATTCAACAAAGAAGAAGAAAATTCAAATTTAGTTGGGAAAGTGGAAATAGATAAAGATAAAACTAGAACATCTGATGAAACAAGTGAACAAATGTTGCAAAAAGATGGTGCAAAAACAGGTTCTAAGGCAACCAAAGAGAAGAAAAGTGATACAAGTATTGAATCTGAAATTGAAAATTCCCCATCAGAATCAGGAGTTGGCAAAAGAACTCTAAACTCTGAAGAAGTTTGTCAAAATGTGGGACCAAGTTCTTTGTGCAATACTAATGAAGAAGTGGATGTAAATGATGATAAACTTGAAGATGGGAATAAATCTTTGAAAGGAGATTTGGAAGAGGAAGAAGAAGAAGAGGAAAGTGATGAAGAAGAGGATGACAACATGGAGGATGGAGAGGGCTTAGATAGGAAGGGGATGCAGTCTCATGGTGTCCGTTCATTGGTCCACAGCATCAGCATAGATGTTGAAATACCAACAGGTTATATTTTGCTTTTTGTTGTAATCCTTTAATGACAGAATTTACAAACTTCAAAACTAGAAGTAAGTTTGATCTGCCAACAAACAGCCTATCTAGTGAGGTATGGGGCAAGAGAGGGGGACAGTTCTAGGAGATCAAATTACATTTTGCAGCTAGAGATTTGGTATTTTGCAGCCAAGTTTGGCATATTTTGCCATTAAGTGAACCATTTGACTTGTCCAGATTGAAATTGTTTAACAAGTGGAAGGAATTTTAAAATTTATGTTGTAAGTTTAGCTCCTGCTAATGTTAGGTCGTGCAACCAATTCCATACAGTGTAGTTATGAGTGTGTGTTTGTGAATGAAGATACAGATTAACATCCTCCTCAAAATTTTGCCAATATTAAGGGGAGGGGGAAGGGTGAAAAACAACTTGATAGCTCCATACAAAATGTTGCAACCATGTTTCATGTGCTTACTACATTCAAGGTTTTAAGGCTTGCTCTCAAATTCTGTTTCATACTATATTTTTTAAACAGAATTGTATTTTTAAGTGAAAAGCAAGTGACTGTAGGAGAAATTTAAGAAATTTATTTAAAAAATTTTAACAACCACCGTACAGAGAACTTTTTCTGCATTGAGTGGATTTTATGAGAAAAAGTTCATTCTAATGATATCCAGTCATTTGCTGGTGGAGGAAGTAACAGTGTTGCTCTCAGTCACAACTCAATCTGGTACCACCTGAAGTGACTTTGTATATATGTGGAGAATATTGTCCCCATTGAATAGAAAAATGACTCACCATGTTAATGATTAGTCTCAATTTTCCTAAATTGCACGTAAGTGACTTGAATTTCATTTTCACATGAGTATAAACTATGAGTTGGGTAGGTGGGAGGGGGATCAGTGTAGCTACAGTAATGAGCTATCTTAAAAATAGTCAAACTTTGAAGAAGTGTTTCTGGAGAATGGTGCAGGATGTTAATGTTATTCCAATGGATGGTATCTGGTACTTCATTCTATGGGATCTTTAGTGGAACTGTTGAGCAAGACAGATTCTTTATAAACTTGTACATGTCATTAACACATTAAAAAATCATATTAGGTGTAAAACATGACATAAGTTTCTGTGATGTTATTCAAGGTCTCAGAAGATTATGAATTCAAGGACTCCAATGTTGACTGGAATGTGAAAGTGCAGTTGGCCTGTCTGTATCCTGTACATCAGTCATTGTCCTTGCATTTCCACATTGGTGGAGAAGTGAAGACACTTATATTCATGATTACTGCCCTCTATTTCTAGTTTTATCATTCTTTAGTGAGATAATGTGAATCCCTGAAAAGGTTAAGATTCAGAAGCAGAAGAAAAAGAGTATATTTTATCTTCCTTTAAATTATTTCATATCACCTAGGCAAAAATAAAAAAAAAAATAGTAACCTATATGTGACATCCTAAATATCTTTTTAATATAGTACTGGTCATGTAAAAAAATTCCCTTCATATCATTTAGTCATTTCAGTTTTGTAATTTCAGGGGAGAGCTGTTTTTACCAGAACTGTAATGTATAGAAGTTTAAGTGACAACTGACGTAGTATGTCCTTGTCATTTTGATAATGTTGGAGCATTTTCTATCCAAAAGTTGTCATAGATTTGGTCCAAATTTATTTTCAAATGATACATTGTCTACCAACAAGAGTAATAATGAGTATTTCCATTATTTGAGGGCAATGCAGTACCTTTTTTACTTGAAATTTTGCCCGATTCAGTGTTGTAAATAAAAAGCAGATTGAACAGGGGTGCCTCGGAAGTTGTTTGTTTTTGTGGCCAAATCAACATTAAAAGCACTATCCTAACTATAAAGATTTTTATTTCCACTGAGAAGTTGTTACTTTATCAGATGCATGCATTAGTCACAGAATGAATTTTCAAATAATATTTAACATTTTCTCTTTGTCTAGAGGGCGTTATGTTGCGAGAAGATGAAAACAACACTGATTTGCTCAGTGCCCTGGATGATGCTAAGAGATTGCTGCAGGTGAAATACTTGCCACAGCTTAGCTCCTGGATCCAGGTACCTTTGAATTTCTTTCTAGGGGCATTAAATCTTTCTTTAGTTTCAACTAAGATGTAATTTTACAGTTGCCAATCTTTCAGATCATACAGATAGCTATAGTTCTTATATCCTATAATCCTAGATACATATTTATAGTAATATCCACTCAAAACACATCTTCATTGACTGGGAACTCTCTGTGATTGGCCTGTCTGTTTTTATCGACTGTTTAGGCACACCTGGTCTTCTTATTATATGCACCCATGGGTATTTTTCATAACAAGTTGAGATTTCTGTTGTATAATTGTCACTAGAGAGGTTTTGATATTGGATAAAAGTCTGCGTATTAAATATATTTTGTACACTTTCTAATAATGTTAGAAGTGCTGTAACAGTATAATTTTTATCTGCATTCAAGCAATGTTTTGTTTTCATACATTATTCTTTATCATGACAATTATTCCTGAGGCCTATATGGTGGACAGCAAATTTGCTCTTTAGGCTTGACTCCCTGTGCCCAAACCATGTTGTGAGTGCACTCATGATCAGGGTCCACACAGGAGGTGAAGAAAGGAATAGTCAAACTTAGGGAAGAGAAGCATTAAAGATACCATGAAAAACCACATAGCTGCCTCAGCAAAGCTGCAGTCTGAGATAATCCTGCCATCGTATTGTGTATAGCAACAAAGCACCTGAGGCAACAGCAGCTATGCTGAGGCAGCTGCAGCTTAGCTGTGGCTGCTGCAGTTTTGCTATTTTGACATTGTGATAAAACCATAGGCTGCAGCTGCCTCAGCAAAGCTGCAGCCTGAGAAAATGCTGCCATCTATGAATATAGCAGCAAAGCATCTGAAGCAGCTGCAGCGAGAAACTCGCTCAAGGCTAGTAATAGAAAGCTAATGTCACAAAGTCATTGCAAAGTAAAATTGTGACAGTGTAAAAATCTCACTGTTTCAAGATTTATCTGTTATTAAATCCATGAAACCATTTGCAGAAGTACTCTTTCCCTCCCAAATAGATCTTTGTTGAAGCAAATAAAACTGAAACAGATTTCTTCAAGAAGTGTTTAGACATGCAGACATCCTTGACAGATGCTCTAGAAAAGTACAGTGACCTCAAAATCAAGCGAATGCCTAAGATAAGGAGAGTGGAGAAAGGGGAAAGTGATAGTGAAGATGACTTCGAAGAAGTCCCTGAGAAGGAGGGATACGAGCCAGTGATTGCTGAACATTTGAGGGAAGAGTATGGTGAGTTAAAAAGGTTCTGCAAATACCATAAAATGGGGTGAAGGGGATGGTGTGGACAGAGAAAGAATTCCCCCCACTTCCTCACATGGGAAGCCCTGGCTTTTCCCTTCTCCTACCACAAACTGTTCTCTGCACCTTGAACACTTGCACATCAGGTGGAGTGACCTGGAACTATCAGGGTTGTATAATGCAGAGAAAGAGGAGGGAGAGGTGGTGGCTCTTTGCCCTATTAACTCTCACAGGGAAGATACGTAAGTCTGCGAGAGAGTGGAACACAGAGAGCTTGTTGGCATTGAATTCTTGTGTTGCTGATTTTTATGATGGGTAGAGAATTATCAAAACAGGGGTATGAATCCAGTGTTTAGCAGCCCTTAACTTCCTTGTTAGTTATGCTTTTATGTAATGGGGCTGATTGAGTTCATATTCATTATTTTGTGACAAGTTTGAAGGAAATCATTGCATGATTATGTTTCGAATTAGCCTCAGTACTCATGTATCACTTTTAATAGTTAGAGAAAATGGGAGAAATTGTAGTTTTTGTGGACGAGTTGCACATGATTAATACCAAATTAATGGTGAAAAGTGTCTGGTCACGAATTTGTAATAAATGATTTAATCATTAATTAACCAATCCTTGCCATTTCAGTTGTGTGTCAGATGTGCAGAATCTCTTAGTTTGATCATTTACCATAAAAATGTGAGTAAATCTCAACAGATGTTAAAAATCATGAATTTTGTGAATCAACGCAATATTCCCTTATAATATATTTGTGTTCACAGGTTTGAAACCATTAAGCAAGAAGGATTCACCAGGAACTTCAAAAAGAGCAAGTGTTTCTGCAAGGGCATCCTCATCTAGCTCCTCCCAGGTGTCTGAGAGGCAGCATCCTGATTGGAATCCATTATTGAGTTGTGATCATGATCCTAAAGACCCTACCTCTAGAGCAGCGACTCTTGCTGTCTGGAAAAAACAACAAAAGGAAAGGGAAGAATCGAGGTGAGTCCATGTAGTATCGTGATGATGAGATGTTGGTGGAATGTCTTTTGGAAACATAACCAAAATGTTTGCAGAGAAGCAGAGAAAGAAGAAAGCAGCTTTCTAGAAATGTTGATGAGATGGTGGTACTGTAGGTTGTGTTTTAGAAACATATTGGAAGGGTTTGCAGAAAAAAAGAGATAAAAAAGAAACCAATTTTCTAGAAATGTCAGGATATGGGGGGGGGAGAGCTTTTTGGCATTTTTGTATGGCCATATTTTAATAATGAAACAGTGACTGTAGACCTTTTCATAAAGTTTTGTTTTCAAATGTTGAGTGATGGAATCAATAAATGAAAACATTGAAAATACCTGAAAATGATGTTTTTGTGACATGTGGTGAAGTTTGTGAAGTAAAAGCAATGTCAGTGGGCAGTGGTTACCAAGTGCAACTATAATCATTATGGTAGAGAGGGCAAGTTGTTTATGCATACTTTTAATATTGAAATCTAATCACTTTTCTTTTGTAATTCTTTGCAGTGTTATTTCTAAGTGAATATTTCATACCAAATTATCTCAGTCTTTCAGAGCTCATTTATGCTCATGATTACTGTTTTTCTAGTCTTAAAAGATCCATCTCAGATATCAAAGAAGAACAGAGTGAAGTACAAGAAGCAGAGGGTGGACCACCAAAGGTTAAACGGGAAGATAGTGAGCTACAATCCAAAGTACCTATTATTCCTTACGGAGTTGATTTGGAAAATTGGGAATCTCCCGGAGATTTCAAGGCACCAGTCATACTCAGGTATAAAGTCTTTTGCATTATGTCAACTTTAACTTTGTATATTTTGTTCATATTTGTTTCACAATTCATTCATATATAAATCAAAACTGCATTTGTTTGATAGGTTCACAGGAAAGGCAACTTGACTCCAAGATGTAAAAGGTGTAGTGTTATTATTCAACTGAAAAGTCATATGTACCTATTGATCCATACCTATGTCATATTTCTGATTGCATCCCAAAATTGCCATTTTGGGGGCAATGAGTGAGGCAGTGTTGAGCCGATAACAGTGATATCGGAACTTGCCGATAACTGATAAGTCAAACTAAATATCGGCCGGATACCGATACCGATAACAAAGTAAAACATTACATGAAAGTCGAGCTTCATTTGCTACAGTAGTCCTGTGAGGCCACATGTGTTTACATTGCTAAAGGAATGTACTAAAAAGTCAGTGTCAAGTAATAGGCGGTATAAAGTCGCCATTCTGTGTACCAATACCTGCTGAATTTCTACTTCACATTTAGTAAAAAATCCTGAAAAAAAATCGCCATTGCAACTCACAGACAAATCCCTGAATAAATCTTGCAAAGGCCTTTCCATCATTGCATATTATTCCGTAATTCCCGATGCAGTGCGAAATACCACATAACACTGGACTGTTTAATCTAGCCATATATGCTAACGTAAGTGATTCTTATTGTAAAATACAGAGTATGCTATACAGTACATACAAAAGGACATTGGCCTTGTGCTGTGTATATTACGTGCACTGGCCCTTTTCAGTGTACAGTATGTTGTATGTATTACGTAGCACAAGTCTTGGCATGTCTTTGCTGTAAATTCTTGCATAGACAATTACCACGGATTGCACACTGTCCTTCACTCAGAAACTGTGTGGTGTAGTTGCTCACGAAGCCACGCCACGATGTTTGCACATGTATTGCACAGTAGAACGTGTGTACTGAGAGCCACACTGTTAGTACTGTATCTAGTACTTTATTTTGCATGAGGCACGTGAGTAACATACCGAATGCCCAAGCGGACTGCAGAAAAGTTTTAATGTACGTCCAAAGATTTAGTCATTTGGAGCAAAAGTAATTATGATTTCTTCAGGGAATCTTTCAAAATTAAAAGTTTTTGGCAGGAGATTTTGGAAATATTCTACAGGCTTTTAAAGGAACTGTGTGAAGTGCGCAAACAACAAATCGGCAGGAATTCTACACTGCATGGTAGGCTAAACGTTGGAAATGATATAAGTATGATGAACAGTGTAGACTACGCAAGTTTCAGAAATGACTTGCACCTGTAAAAGATCACACGATGCCTGCTTTTGAAAACAGTAATCACGGCTTCTCCTCTGGCATAGTTTGCTAATGTTTAGGCTAAGGCCTCTTGGGGGAATGGATTGTTGCAGATCACAATTTTTTACACCCAGACTTTCATAAAATTGGCAGTAATACGAGGGGAATTTAGAATATCTGTTGTTGTTATTGGTGGCAACTGCTGATTTAGCAGATACTGGTATCCAACCGATAACGCCATTATCGGCCGATACCGATAACACCAACCGATAATCGGCTCAACACTAGAGTGAGGTGCAGATGAAAGTGCATAACACAAAGTGATTAACCAATGTTAGTCTGAAAGTGGAAACACTGATAGTATACTGTGTATTTGAGCTACTTCAAATGCATGTAGCATGCAATAGACAGGCAAGGAAGCTTTCCATGTGTGCCTCCACTGTGGCCCCATAAACAAAACATGAAATGGTCTGTTGCAAAACAATGGACACTTTTCCAAATAGCAGTTACAGAGGATTATGGGATAGAGTTTTGGTATGCATCATTTTTGACCACCACAAAAACGATGCTCACCAGAACTCTATCCCATAATTCTTTGTAATCACTATTTGGAAAAGGGTCTATAAATGGAGACCTCCTGAAATGCTTCAAAATGCCAACAAGAGCATTGTCATCCCAGTAAGTTGAAAAGTTATGTACTTGTTCAAATTGTATAATGAAGAATGGTGGCATGTGTAATGGAAACAAAGTGCAGAAGGGCCAAAGCAGCAAACACTAAATGAATAGCTGTTGGTTTTTGAGCACTCTTGGCTTCATGTGCTGTTGGATAATATTACTGCTGGATGGAAAGTGTTTAAACTAGGGTCTGTGAAGACAGCCGTTACTATGAGCTCTCATCACTTTGAAAATGTCATTGGTAGGTGACTCTGAAGCTTGTAGGTTGTGTTCTTCTGGGTAATGAAGAAAGAGACAACATGGCCAGCCAAATGGGTAAACATTAAATATTACTGCTGTCTTTTTCCTCAGACCTCAGACAGATAATAGAATATGGACGTCAAGTGTTCAAGAAGAAGAAGTATCTTTGGAGGTTTGTTGGTATACTTCTGAAACTTTGAAAAAGAGGTTTTACCTGTGAAAAATTAAAATGGGAAGAATTGCTATACATGGCAGTCTTAATATTGCCCTTCTGCTACATTATAACACACACTTTAGGAAGCTCTGGCAAATGTAATGAAATTCTTGCAGGTAAACATCTTTGTTATATGTTTCATACTTGAGATCAGTGATTCGCAACTAGGCTTGGATAAGTCACCCAGCTCTTCTTCATAGTGGCAGCTTCTGGTCAGGAATCAAGTAGTTACTTTACTTTCCTTGAAGTCTCAGGAATTCTCAACTTTTCAAAACACAAATGCTTCTGTGCCTTTACAGGTATTAATGAAGTATTGTAACGAAATGGGTGTTTTGGTCATTTACTTTGTTTGATCGCTAGTTTTCTGTAATACTTGACTGTTATGATTCTCTGACATTGGCAATGCAACACCTTGGCTGTTAAAAAGTTTATAAAGTAGGTAGGTCTATGGTGTGATAATACTCAGTGGTAGTCTACAGTAATTCACTTATTATTAGGGATGCACCAGATCCAAATTTTTGGTTCCGGCTGGAACCGGATTTTGCCGGATAGTATTTCAAATCTGGCCGGAACCAGATTTTTTTCACTTGTAAAGAGAAACATTAAAAAATAGCACTTTGGGCCGGGGGGGGGGGGGGTTGGGGTATTAAGGCAGAGGAGCAGTGGTTGACCTCATGATGGTGTTGCAGTGGGTCCCACTGTACAGTAGGTTACAACTAAGCTGACGTTATTTTGTAGGGTTTAGACTGGAGTAATGCAGACAGAAAATTAATTAACAAAGTAAGATTTACTTAATATACTACAAAGTTCTTTAAAACAAGCAAATCAGTTTTATTGTTCACATTGACAGTGATTGTAAAT
>WURT03646318.1:0-19457 GCA_009936505.3 Holothuria glaberrima | reverse complement strand
AACTCGAGATATCTCATATTAAAGAGTGCTTATTTTTGTCAAAAAATACCTCCAGTTCTCATCAAGGTCACAGATTGATATGTAAAGTGGGCACGTTGCCTCAGATTCCCTTTGTTTTTCTTTATAATTGAATGTCCTGTTTGTCCTTGAAATTTGATACTGATGGAATGTTTGAATATGTTTCCAGTAGATTTAGCACAAGTCTACACCATATTTACGGTATAATAAACAAAGTTGCTAAATACTCCCTATAGCGACATTAATACAATAAAGAAATTCCATTCTATGTCAAATTAATGTGCCGCGATGACTTCCATCGCAGGTTCCCCATAATGCACTTCATCTTCAGAAAAAATTGCAGATCTTTGAAAATTTATATCTTCCAAACGCTACGAGCTATTGAGATACGGTTTTCACCTCCTAAAAGAGAAAAATTTTCTGCATTTTTTGAACTTACTGAATTTTGTTTCTGGAAAATGCCTTTAAACCGATACATTCTAAGACTTTCTCACTTTACACAGTAAGCCAATAGGACTTCATTGAGTGAGTTTTAAGCGAGAGAAATCACATGCTAAAACTCCATTGACTCGCGTAAAATGCATGGTAATCAGACTTGCTTAAGTCGAATTTTCGATTTTTTTTTTGATCGTATATATGAATAGTTAATAGCGTGAAGTTTTAACTTTAAAGCAGATACGACGAAGAATTCTTTCGAAAGTTTGCGGACGTTGGTATTACGAGTGCAGCCAAATGTGGGTGCAGGAGTAATACACGTCCGTCTGAGTACTGTGGTTTCAAGTTAATCCATAGGCATGGATCATCCAGACTGATATCTTGTGAACGGGATGATAAATCAGCTTCTTGCTTTTTATTTTGGGAATAATATGCTAGATATAAGATCCAAATATGTTTCATACATGACAAATCATGTTTACAAGGTTTACACATCCTGGCCTCTCTTGACCTCAAATTACATTTGGCTTCCACCAAAACAATACAGATTATGCTCTTACAAGGGGATTCCCACATACCAAGTGTGAGATTCACACAGACTTTCTTCTTTATGTATCATGTTTACAAGTTTTTCACAGTTTGACATCGGTTGACCGAAAATGGTCTTTCAGTGACCTCAACCAACAGTTATAGGAATTGTCCCTATACGGATTTCCTACATAATACCTATGAGATCCCACAAGGTTCGGAATCTTGAAAATTGTGTGTAGGAGCACTTTTCAAGGATAATATATCCAGTAAGGAGTATCAACATACCAAGGATGAGATTCAACAGGATTATCCGTCTTGAGATACCGTATTTACAAGCAGTTTTCAACGTTTATACCGTTAAACCTCTGGTAACTCCAAATGATTCTAACCCACACCAAACTCTTTAGCGCCCTTCCACTGAATGTAGGGCACCCACGAACCAAGTATAAGATTCATCAAAGTTTCCTGCTTGAGATATTACGTTTACAATTTTTACACGGTTTAACCTTCGGTGACCACAAATGACCTTTGAGGTCCAAAAAACAGTACTGATCATCTAATTTATGAGCAATATCATCCTGCCAAGTATAAGATCCTTCAGGTTTGCTCATCTTGAAATGTCATGTTTAAAAGCAGTTTTCAAAGTGTTCAATGTTTGACCTCTGACGACCCAAATGAGCTTTTACCTCCCCAAACCTCAACAGCATGACATGGCACACGCACATGCCAAGTATAAGATTAGTCGAAGTTTCTTTGCTAGAAATATCGTGTTTACAAGCTTTTCACGGTTTGACATCTGGTCAACCCAAATGTCTTTTTGTCTTCCTTAAAAAAATGGTAAGGATCATCTGCTAAATATGGACCATCCACATGCCACGTATGAAATCCCTCAAAATACTCTTCTTGAGATGCGCCTACGAGCAAAGTGTCACATACATTCACAAATACATATACACACATGCACCTACATACGACATAACCGTACCACTCATGGATCCCGTCTGCCTGCCTCCGACAAGGAAACATAAACTTATTAAAGTCCCTAAATTGTGGGAAATTTATAGGACAAATGTACGTGTAACTGTGGGTAGTTTTCCCTTTGTTTTTTCGCCCCCTCTAAGATGATTTACTAAAGAGGAAAATCTGTCTCTGCAGTGCGGATGGTGCTAAGAATATTACAATCGACACCACTCTCGTCGTCACTGTAGGTGAATATATTTTGTTCATTTTGAAGACGGACACAAATTGTATGAAGTTTTCTGTCTGAAATTTTACTATCTGCGCCTTTAGAGAGACCGTGTTTAAGGAGGGGGGGGGGGGGGGGTTCGCGGAGTATTTTCCAGGGAGTTAGACTGGTTGTTATGAGGTGAATCAAGGCATTAGTAGGTTTTGGTTTCAACCATTTTCTGGGAGGGATTTATTTTCAAGGGTTGCCTCTCCTCTGCCCCCCTCCTAAAAACAAGCCTGTTATTATCCCTAAATATTTCGCAAAACATCAATATCGAATAAATGAAAGAGCATTACCTCTAAAAACGGTGACGAAAACATTTCTTATTACCCCAAATGCTTACTTACTGTGAATAGAGAACACCATAAAGAACATGCTACTTTGGCAGGACATTGACTTTTCAATCCTGTGACTAAAAGTTTGCGCTACTTTATGAGGGATCGACCCCATGTTCATATTCGCATAAATTTATCCGCAGCAAAGTATTAAAGGAAAGTAGCTACCTGATTTCAAGAACAGGACAAGTCTGAAATTAGACCACAACATCGCTGGTGGGATCAAAGTGAATTTTGGTTTCTTATCAAGAGAACATCACTCTATGATAATGACTTAAACTGCATTCATAGACGAAGGGGCCTATGAGACGGGACTTTTCACTGAGGGTCGAAACTGTGGTGTAATAGGACGCAATATTTTGGGGATGAGCTGATTTTTGACAGGGTTTTGTAAGTTCCTTAAAAAAATGAAATTACTCTGTTGTAACCTATACAATGTTTGCCTTACATTGAGAGTCGACACTGTTCTTTGAAACTATTACGGGGTAGCCCCAAAGAGAACCTACCACACTAGCACTTCAGTTGGTCAGGAGAAGTTTGCCCCAATATTTTCACTGATAAGCAAACAATCATCACTTGACTGCTTGAATTAGTCCTAATTAAGAATCAGTGCCCACAAGTCAAGGTTAGTGATGATGGTTAGGGTTAAGTTCTTGTTGAGAATTTGCCAAATTTGGGTTTTCAAAAGCCATTTAGCTTAGTCCTATGCTTAAATCTAGAATAAGTGACCCAAAATAACGGTTAATATTGAGAGTTATGGTTAAGGGTGAGATTAGGCCAACCTAACGATTTTATGAGAGTTACGTCACTTCCGGGCACTGATTTTAAACTAGTACCCTTGAAATTTGCCACGAAAATAGTGTGCTTGTCCCCCGATACCGGAGTTTTGCACTAAAACCCAGATAAATTTTTATGCCAGGGAATGGGGCTCCTCGAGACCCGGCCTGCGTCTATGATGCATTTGAAAAGCTTACAGATCCACAGCCGGTATATAAATCTTCTTACCATGAATAAACCATGCAGCATCTCCCACAGATTTCATCCATCTTCCAAAAGACGTTTAGACATAGCAAGTATAGGGTTAGGTCACCCACGACGACTGGCTCACTCAGTCAGAATCCGGTTCGTTGAAAAAACTAATTTCCTTACTAAGAATTCTGTCCATTGACTCGAAGCAGGGAATGTTGCATACTCGTGATGGTTTTGATCATCTTTCACTCCAAATATTGAAGGGAAGGCGGTCAAGAATACCGGCAGGCCCAGGGACCACTAATGTGCCTGATGAAACTAAATGCCCTTTACAGTGAACTTCGGTAGGCCAATGTTAAAGAGGCCAATTAAATGTCTTGTGTCGGGCCCTCACAAGCTTAAGACGGCCTTGTATTTGATTGTGCCATGTTTTAGGAGAACTTTCTTGTTTTTAACCTTCGTAAACACGATTGTATGTTGTTAGCATTCTCGTACGCAGATGACAAGTTTGTGGTATCAATTGGTCAAGCAGTAGAACCGATGCCCCGCATAGCTGGACCTAAGGTCTCTTCCTCATCCAGTTAGCTAGTTTGAGTGGCCATGAATACGTGGACAAAGTACCTGGTCCGCAGGGTAAGAAAGGACCGACTGACTTGTCAAGTATACGTAACTCGGGAGACATCTTCGTCAACACATCATACAATGACCAGTGGCACACAATACAGTATTTGTGTTGATATAGGGGGATTAACGGATGCCAGGTCCCCTAATAGCCAGTCTAAACAAAGGTTAGTCTTAGCCTATTGTAAGGGCGTGAATAGCGGACATACCCCATTAGAACTGTCAATGGGAGCTCAACCACGTGTTAAGGGGGGCTAACACACCTGTGCAACGTAATTTAGTACCACAATTGGTGTGGAAGTTAGCCGTTTATTCAAAGCTCAAAATCTTTTGAGATTCTTTTAGCTCACAGTTTCGCGGTGCATCTTTCGTTCTACAATTGGTAGAGGCTACCTTTAAAAAAATAAAAAAGATGTGGTACTTGCAAATCAACCAACAATTTACTTCATGAATTTAAAATTTAGTTTGCCAATGGGATTAAGTGTACCTACGTTGACTTCAAAGTCCAATTACCACCAAGCCTGCGTAATTGGTTTTATGGTATTTGGCGTGCGCGAGGTAGCACGGGGAAATCGCGGAGTGGAAGAAATGGCACCTCTGCTACGCAAGGTATCTAGTACCACCCATCAAGAGGCGATGCTTGTAAACACATGGATGTTTTGACTCTTCCATACAGTACCAAAAGTTAGTGTCTGGCTCTGACCTACCCCGCGGAGCCGACTCTGTTTGCTCAGCTCATCAGCTTCCCAAACCACACAGGGGATGTGCCGTACAGCTTGCTACGTAGGCAAACTCTGACCCTGACAATTCTGTCATCTTGTTTTTATCCGTATGCGTCAGTTGCATACCTTTAATGACAGAGAATAGAGCGGGGGCGGGGGCTGTTATTTGTAAATTTACAAATGTATGCAACGATTTGCAGACATGGTATTGCTTTTTTGAATGGCATTTTTTTTGAAAAGAAGTAAAACAAGACAGGTGAAATTTTATGTAGATGTATCTTGACTCTTTGCCTTGTTAGAGTTGTGCACATACCATGAAATCATCTTGTGAGGTATATTGACAAGTCATCTCAGTGTTTATGCAAATATTGAGCCTTCGGCTGATATTATGAGAAGCAACAATACTTGATACCGGGCTAAGTTCAAGTCAGGACTAACTTTGATGGAAGTCTGAGTAGAAGCTCTCTCTGTTTTCCCCGCCCCGTTTGACTGTTTTTTCAAGTTGATGGAAGCCATGAACAGGAACGAAAATCGCTCCGCGGACTTCTCCGCAAACTACTTTGGTGAGAGTAACGATTGCAGTAGAATCCATGTATGGATGCGGACGTGGATCCAAGGGGGGGGGCGGGTTGCGGTCCCTGTCCTAACCCCTACCCCTTTCGTCCCTTTTTTTATGAGGCGATCATCCCAAAGTTGAATTTTAAATTTTACTTAAACCTAACTGATGGTTAGATGCTATGAAGGAAATCGCACCTATCAGTTCGACTAATTGAGAAATTTTTCCTGGCAGAGAACCCCAGACCCTCTTGTGTTGCTATGGTTACATGGTCATCCACGGCAAGACTGTTCCGAAATACGTGAGTTCAATAATTCGTGTGCACATGCACACATGGTCCAAATCGTCGGGATAAACAAAACACACCCGTACCTACAACACGTCTTCCAAAATTTAAGTTTGCTTGAGAAATATGTCGAATCATCCTTTTTTAAACCATCGCATATGTAAGGAGTGTTCTTTCGTGTGGTTCTGTGGAGAGGTACTGCATATGAATTTGGCTCTTTGGTGTAAGAATTGTATTTTAATCTGTCGTAAAGTAGTGTAGAGACCCCTATTTTCGTGCAGTTAGGCTGGACACACTTAGATTTAGGCTCAATGGTATATGTATGTACTACATGAAAATTGGTTACGCACAGAAATAGAGAATGCAGTCCAATGTGTGCTGAGCCCTACTTGTTTATCCCGCGTGTTTCCCACAATTCCATGCGGCAACGAGTTATGGAACTGGCTTATTGCTGAGTGGACATATATTGCGTTGTAATGTTTCCACTTGATTTTTATATAGAGAGGACACTGGGGAATGTTGAAACATTTCTTCAAATGTGGTTGTGAATGATTGTTTCGAGATTCTTACTTAACTGGACATTCTTCATATACTTGTTTAAAAATGGGTAATGCAGGGACCGCGGAGGCGGGGGGGGGGGGCTACGGAGGCTAGGGTGGCTTTAGCCAAGAACTTTTTCTGCAGTGGGCATTTTGGGCCACCTAACGATAGATGATTAGGTTTTTTACTTGAACATACTGGGCCGCTTAGATGATTAACCCCCTTCCCCTACTTCAAAATTGGCTCCGCGGTCCCTGTAATGCCATGACCGTGTTTCAAAAGATCACAGACCTAAACCCTGGACAAATTTGTGAGTGTAAGTGTTACTATCAACCCAAATGTTGAGGAAGGTTGTAAAAGGGCATGGGTCAAATCGTAGCCCTTTTTTATTTCTAAGTTCGTTAGTTGGTTAGATGAGGTTTTACGGCTCAGTTTGTAACCAATTGGTTTTATTTCTAAGTGACAAAACGATTGTGGCTAATTATACAGTTGAATTTTTCATCAACGCATGCGTGGTGAGTAAATTAATCTCCATGTGAATGCCTCTCGGAAAGGGGAAAAGAAGTGACAAAAGATCATTCAATTTATCAAAAGTATTTAGAGATTCGTTGTCCTCGATAAAAAGTGGTATTTCCTGCATGTGCAAGAAATCCTCTCCTACCCCCTTCTTGTACGCCCCTCCCCCTTTCCTTTCTTTTAATCCTGAGGAGATAGTTGAGACTAAGAGGATATTAACTTTTTAATCATTTTAAAAGGAGAACAGAACGTACACTCTCTCTTCGGACACTCTCCCATTCCTTTTTAAAAGAGAATAGATGATTTTTTGGCAAAAAGCTTTTTACATTTAGTATAATTTGAGCAGGGAGTTGCAACTCTCTGATTTTAGAAAAATGGCATACATGGCTATATATTTGACCCCTACCCCAACTGCCAAACCGTGCGTTTTGCACTCTTCTGAATGTTTTAACGTGTTTCCTGTCATCCCTTCGTCGAAAACTATCGCATTTATTACTTTGATGATACAATGGGGTGAAAGTATTCCAGAAAACTGGAAAGGCGAGATGTATTTGAAAGAAAGAACAGTCAAGTAACTTCCACTTTCGTCACGATAGCCAAATGCGTCAGAAATGAGGGCGCTTTCACAAAATTAAATGGTGGATAGTGTTCCGTCCAAAATTTCGACTGGATAATTTCGAATGCTCAGTGGGTCGTATAAGTCCTCGTTAGCTACGTGTGTTATCAGTTTAAGAAACATTATGTTAAAGGGGCTCATTGAGTTGATATCGATTATTTTTGACAAGGTTGAAGGAAATCACTGCATGACAATGCTTCCTATTAGCCTCATTACTCATGTATCACTTCCGATAGTTACTGAAAATGTGATAAGTTGTAGTTCTTGTGGACAGGAACTGCATATGATTACTACCTAATTGTAAAAAGTGTCTGGTCACGAATTTGTTATAAATGAATTTAATCATTAACCATCCTTACACTACCATTTCAGTTGTGAGTCAGATGTGCAGAATCTCTTAGTTTGATCATTTACCAACAAGATGCGAGTAAATCTCAACAGGTGTGAAACTTTGAAAATCATGAATTTTGTGAACCAACTCAATGAGCCCCGTTAAGAGGTTATTTTGTTTGTGGACAATAAAATTTCATACCTTTTATATCAGTATTTAAATGTTTAAAGTGGTACTGAACTCAACATTAGGTTGTTTTGTAACGTCATTTTAAGGAAATGTGGTTTTCACATAGAGAAAGAGCTCATATATACAGTTTCTCCAAAAATTCCAAATTGTCAAATGATTCCACATTCAAAACTCTTGTGATAGGAATGTCTACACGGGAAGTAAATATAATGCCAAGCCCGTAGCCAGGGAGGGGTGGACAGGGAGCGAAGCCCCCAGAAAATTTTCGCTCCGCCCCTTAAAAAATATTCCGCCCCCGAAGGCCACCCTCCCATCCTTCCATTACCTTGTCTGGCTACGTGCCTGCCTAATACGATATCAGAATTCTGGGGTGATAACCGAATACTTAAATAATGATAAAAGATAGTGCATGTTTTGTCCCTACCATATTGATTTTTGTTCCTTTTTAAGGAGAAATAGTTTTTCACTTCAGCATGTTTCCACAAATATAAATATGACGGTCTTTACTGGTGATTAGGCTATGACCTTACCAACGCTATAGACCTTATGCATTGAAGTCACACTGACGTCATGTTTGGAGGAAAATAAAGAGTACGTGGCTGCACGCAGTAGAATTCGCCGCGCGCGTGCAGTAGACTTACGCCCGTATCCGAATTGGTTGACGAATCAGCTGTCTGCATTTGTTGGTGTAACTTGCAAAGATACACGTGTTCCTCCAAAGGAGGGCGTACTTTTTGCTCTGTGGCATCATATGCATAAGGTCTATTGAAATACCATGAACACGAGGAGATAGAATATGTTTAATGCGTATTTTTAATTCATAGGTATTTGTCACTTTAAAGTAAACTTACTTAGAAGCTTATTGATCTCAGTCCAATATAGTTACAGGCGTACTAGCCAGGACGTTAGGGGCTGCAGTGTCCCCCCCCCCCCCTCCGCGCCCGAGCTTCGAAAAACGTCGTTTCTCGTGTACTTTTTTTTTTTTTTTTTGCACCAATCGGCAGATCGGGTAATTTTCTCGGATAAGCACCAAAAAGAGCTGTTTCCACTTGGCATTTAAAGAATAAAATCCACTATGAAAGATCCGTTGGAATTACTTCAATTTGTTTCACCGTTCTCAAGATATTACGTGGTGTGTTGCACAGTGTTAAGATTTCTTTGTTAACCCTATATAAATTACCTGTTGATTATTGATCAACTAGTTTACAGTTTCGTAAATGATATCAATATTTTTCAAGGAAACAATTTTAATTTCTATGATAAATTCCTCAGGAGACACAAATGCTACAGGTGTCCTTGAAATGAACGTTGCAAAAATAAAGGCTAACATTAGGCATATTTGGTATGTCCCTCTTTCGACGTCACAAATTTGCACGTATAGTTCATGTTTAATCATGGCAAGTGTGAAACAGAAATTATTCTGTAAAATCGTCAATATTTGAAAGATTTTGCTGGAAATTACGGCCATTTTCTAGATTTGTAATACTTTTTACATCAAATATCCAACTATGTAATTTGTATGTCACCTGCAGACCTTTAAGTGAGCCTCGGATCCCTCGCCTCTAAGGCTTCGCTCATCCGGCTTGAAAAAAGTTTTGGTTAAGGGCATAAACCACACTGTTGAGAAGCTGTGGACGCTTTAAGATTTCGTGCACATAAAGCTAAGATGTATCAAGTACTGCTGATGAAATTATGGATCATAACTATAAACTAAAGTTGAAAAACACCCTGTTTAACTATAAGGGAAAAAGTTGCGTGTAACCATGGTATTATTCGCGTTATACGTAAAACAGGACCACATAGGAAACCATGGCATATTTCGGTCGATCGCCCTAGTCAAAAAGTGCACACATATGGGACATACAAATATTAATCCCCTCTAAAGAGTACTCGAATGCCCACGTTGGTACAAGTAGCTGGAAATAAATGATATGTTTTTATACAAAAGTGAAATAAACAGACACTAAATTATAACTTTATAATGTTATAATGTTATAATTATAATGTTATAATTGGTTGGAAACTGGGCCGTTAAACCTCATCTAACTAACTTAGTATAATGTTATAAAGTACCACTATGCGTTGTAAGGTATTTCGTGGCTATCGGGTTTGGGATTGATACAATTAATTCACATTGTTATCGCTAAAATCAACCTCAATTTGTCAATTAGAACTAGCAGAACCATGGCATGGTGATTCAGTGGTAAATTTTCGTAACAGAAACCTTGCCTTGTTATTGTTCTCGGTCCCTCATTTAGCCCAACCTCGTCCCGCGTATCTCCCTCCCCACCGACTTCTCTGCACCATGCAAGCCCCCAACAAGAATTCCCCTACAGGTGAATAGACTGTTGCACCAACCACAAGCTCCTTACGCTTACCAGGCTAACACGGTATATATTTACTGTCCATTGCAGGATCGGAAGCTGGAATGCACAGCGTGCGCAGCGGTGGCTCTGTTTGGCTTTTACCACCCATAGTAATGCGGTCTCAGATATAAGCTAAACAAAGAATACCGTCCGTTTCGCGGGTTAGTAAACTAAGTGGACGGAGGAACTACTATACCTTGAATCCTATAATTATGACATTGAATGATAATAGTCGAAAGCCTGCAAGTTCTTGGAAATACAGAGGGCGTTAGCCTGCAAAGCCGGTCACGTAGAGTAGGCCTATACAGTACAGCAAATTCCTAATTGCTGTGACCGTAACATCGACAGATGTTCGTCAAATGGTCCTATGACCATAAAATTTCTTCATCCGAACTAATATTATATTTGCAAACTTTGAGCCCAGTGAGCATCAAGGACTTTGTCATTTGAAATAATGTCTCGGTCTATAAATGTTTCATTTAGCGTTGTCAGGACAAATGTTCTCATGCTTAAAATTCGTGGTAAAGGCAAAATGATGAACATTTAAATGCGCATCTGATCTGAAGTACATTGAAAGGCCAGTAACATATAATTACGGTACTTCACTAAGCATGTGTTTCAACTTATGGCGTGATTACGATGTTCACAAAAGGTTAGCTAGACCCTTTCGATCAATCACAGCTCTCTTTACAACACAACCCATTCACTTTAATTTATCATTTCTTATAAAGTTATTTTTTCTCAATTAAATTTAGATGGAAATTTTCTGTTTTTACAACGCTCTTGGAGCAGTTAAATTCACTCGGCCGTGCTTGCGACATCCCAGCTTGTAACAAAAACTACATACATTGCAATTCTAAATTGCCGTTACCTTTTGTGCCTGTTTTATACTTGGTTACGAGTAAGTGTTTGCAGAACAGTTCCCGTTGGCTCAGACGGCCGTGATTTCCGCGCGAATATGTGATCGGTACGTTGTGACGACATGCTTGCAAAGAGCGCGCTGTTCGTATCGAGAATCGTGCCGATAACAGGTTTGACAGAACAATATTCGGGGGAAAAGCGGCTGTCTAGAATCTTAAAATTTTTCGATGACTCGACTGGAGGGAAAATGGCGTGAGAGGATGTGACTCCAACAACTTCAAGCAGAATATATAACTACAAGCTTCATTAATAAGTCAAGACTCATTTTTTACCCCAAAATTAGACTGAAAAGCAGCTTCGTTTTTTGTTCCTTAATCATCAATGAGAGCCTAGACTACAGTATATTCACTGTCTATGGTTATATGGCATTAAACATTGAAGGAAATTACCTTCCGTCAAATGTAAAAGTCCACGAAAAGGTAAACAAAGGAAGATTAAATGTGATCAGAAACAATTCGTTCAGGGATAAACAAAAAAGAAAAAAATTACATCCAATCCAAATAAAACTTATCCAACTGTAAAAAGTTTTGCCTTGCGATTTTCCAACAAAACGGCCCACGATTTCCGCCTACATAGGCTACACACTTTCAACAAGTGTTGGGACAATTATCGGTATTCACCATCGGTATCGATATTTTCCATTTTTATCCTGTATCGGTATCTGTAAAACTGGTCTTAAATGCCGATATGTATACCTGACCGATATTTACCGTCCTATATGTCTTAAAAGTGGTATGCTGTTTGAGTATTTTTGAATGCAAATTCCAATATTTAACCTTCATCAAGACGAAACGACACTTCATCGCGAGGTCCCGTAGCCTATACTTAGTTGTCGAATGCTTATTTCCGAAATATCGGTATCGCATCGGTATCGGCTGATATGGATAACTAAAATATCGGTATCGGTAATAGGGGCTACTTGCAATATCGATACAACACTAATTTATTTTCAACTCTGCTGTGTAACGAGATTATTCTAACCTCTGTAAAATGGCAAAGCTCAAAGGGCACGCTTATTCTCAACTTAAAATAAATTACACATGTGACAAACGTTAAACAAAAGTGGTCCAGGTGCCATCGTCATAACATGCACCTGTACTCAGGTACAACATATTGAAATTTGTACACTTCATTAGCTCAAAGAAAAGTTTCATACGTTCCGGATCCGCGGGCTTCTTGCAGGCAGAAATTCCCACTTGTATGGTTTTGTTCTTTTTCGTTATCCTATTGAAAGTTCTCTTAATTAAGATGTGATTATATGCATTGCACAGGCGCGGATCCAGGATTTTTTTTAAAAAGGAAGGGGACAATATTTGTGAGGGCGAACTTCTAACCTACGAGCGACAAATGTAGGAAGCCTCGATGGGGTGGGAAGGGTCTTGAGAAAATCTGGGGTCTGGGGAAATGATGATATCATCGACACTGTTAAATGGTAGCCCCTTTTCCTGGCATTTGACAATCAAGACAAGTAGCCTTAACATAAACTTGTAGTGCAATTTTGAAATCGTCTAAAAAATGACGAAATAGAAAGGGCGGAGCCGGAAAAACCCCGCCCCTCTGGATCCGCGCCTGTTGTATTACATAACATAACAGGTTAAAGGGCAAAGGAGGGCTAAGGCCCCATAAGATGCCCTGTTCCCGCCCCCCCCCCGAGATCGACGCCCATGCTTTTCATCCTCTTCAGTACATATTTTCCTCAGATTTAGACTTTAGGTTTCCGCTAGACTATTAAAGGGGCTTATTGCGTTGGTTCATGAATTTCGTGATTTTTTTGTCAAACCTCTTGTGTTTTAATCACCTTTAGAAGATAAATGGTCAAACTAAATGATTCTGAATGTCTAACACACAACTGAAACGGCAATGATGAGGTAATTAATGGTTCAAATTATTTATTACAACTCGTGACCAGACACTTTTTACCTTTTGGTATTAATCATATGCAACCTGTGTTCAAATACAAGAGCTTATGTACCAACTTGACTGACAACTCCTGTTACGAACAGCTGTTATGATCAAGGCTTCAGTTGTAAATATATGTTGTATTTTCCAGGGTAACCGGTCTATCAAGGTCTTGGACGAACATCCCAAACTGTAAGTTCTTAATTGAGCAACGCAGTGACAAAAATATTGTCACATGACTTAAGCAGAGCCATTTATCAATTAGGGTACCAGGGTATGCTAATTTAAATTGGGTGACTAAGTTTTTTCCCTTAAGAACATCCCAGATAGAGTTCTGTCGTTCAGAAGCTCAAGGTCATACTCTTCTAAATGTCACACATGTCAACAGTGTGTGATCTACTGACATCATTGACAGAAGGCAAAAGCAAAGTCGGCTTTTTAACTGGTCCACCCGAAGGTACTTCAGTCCGTCGCGCAACCGACTTCGTCGGCTGGTCAACCAATTTTAGGGGAAAGCCTATGCCAAGTGGGAGGAAAGCCGAAGTACCCCGAGAAAAACCCACGTACATCGAGCGGGATTCGAACCCATGCACATGTGAAACATTGGTGCACAGCAGCTGGAACCAGGGCTGGCTGGAATAGACCACCCGACAACCCGACATCATTTACCAATCAGAGTGAATTATATTAGAAGAGGAAGTTTAAATTCACGTCAATTAAAGTGCAGTCACCAATTATGAATTTAGATATCCGGGGTTTTAATAAATATATTTGAGGTTAATACAAGTGAGGCTTTTAAGTGGAAGTAACAAAGGAAACCGCTGGAGAGACTACATGCAAACATTAAAGCGACAAGTTCAAGTTAGGCCGTTAGGCCTATATATCGATTACTTGGTTTAGATCAGCTGGATTTACCTGCGTAGCATGGATGAATGGTATATTTCTTCTTAAGTTTAGTTGGTCTGAGGACCTTTACGAGGGACTGTGCATGTACAGCCTCTCCGCATGGAATAGCTACCGTACATTGGCAATCACACGCTCTAATAAACAACAACTGATTCATGAGAACATGCTGTTCAAGCTATTAGCAGAATTTGGTAACATTTGGTAAGCTGTCTGACCCTAAAGTTTAATTCATTTAATGTTTACATTTTAATCGATCGTTGCCAATTGATGTGAAGTCACTAAAATCTGGCTAACTCGCTTCAAAGAATGATTCTGCATAAAACCGACACAAATAAAAGAATTTGAATTACAATCTCTTACAATGCCAGACTTAACGTTAGCGTATACAGGCGACTTTGTGTTGTAATTTTTGGGTGATATATTCAAAAAAGGTATTTACTATAAAACTAGTGACCTTTACGCCTGATTACGGTATCTCCCCAACACGACTTAAGTCTTTTTGCCTATCTTACACCTAGGAAAATGCACTGATGTAAAACGACTGCACGTAGGTAAGCCTTTGTTAAGACTGTTGAAGAGCTGTGGAGTACTGGTGCAAAAAGGAGGGGTTCTCATCTTCTTCCCCACCCCACCCCACACCCAGCCTTTGAGAAAACCGCTAAAATAGGGAAAACAATATCTACCGTCGAATGGGCACGTTAACTGGTGTTCAGCAAGATTGGGGACGATTAGCAGACATCTTCCTCGTTTTCCTCTGTCAAATAGAAGTGTAAAGAGTAGGTACGTATCCAAGGTGGGGGCTAGAGGGGCAAATCCCTCTGAAAATTTTTTGCACCTAGAGAAGTTTCAAGTTGCCATTGGCTTAATACATTTTTACACATTTTGCCCCCTGAAAAATTTTCGCCCCCTGGAAGCCATTTCGCCCAACTTCAGAACCTTGTCTGGGTCTGATAAAGAGAAGACAGCGAATTTCGCCGTGGTGTTCATTCACGATATAGGTCTGATATCATTCTTCATGAGCCTGAAATGGACTCGAATCTTAGGGTCAGAATTAAATAAAACTAAAAAATAAAATCTAAAAACGGTTTTAGATTAGAAGTACGACATTGAGCCTTTAAAACAAAACTTGTTGCTTTAAAAATCATCTTGACGCAGAACGTTGACACGTGAAACTCTTTCTTCAAGTTTTTCTTATCCTATATACCACCGCGTGCTTCCGAACCCAAGAAAATTTCCTTACTTTCCTTAAATTTTGATGAAGTTTGATTTGGTGACAAAGAATAATTAAATTTTAAATTGTTTACGGAACTTGTAAAATTGAGGAAAAATCTAAGGAGCCGTGTGCTTTCTTTGGCGTTTTGAAGGGTAGGAATATGAATTTAATGAAGTTTTACCAAATTTAAGGAAATTTTCAGGGTTAATGGAACTTAATTATGTAAACGAAACGAAATTACTTTTGACAAGGACTAATACCACTTATGGACTTACTATCCTTTAACTATATTCTAATGTTGACTAGATTAGACATAATTTTTTCAAAGTTTGAATGTCATGCTTTTTCGAAAAAAGGTTGTTGCTTGAAAGTGAGGGACGTTGTGAAATGCCATGCTGAAGAGTACCGTGACTTGGTAACCAAATATAGATTCGACTTTTGCGAAGATGTGTTTATGTGTGTTGGGAAGATTATCGGTATTCGGTATTCACCATCGGTATCGACCGATATTCCCCATTTTCATCCTCTATCGGTATCGGTAAAATTTACCTTAAATGCCGATGTTATCTAACCCATATTGATCGCCCCATATCCGATGGCCATATGCCATGGAAATGAGACGCTATTGGGGTATTTTTAATGCAAATTCCAATAACGACACTTCATTGTGGTGTCCCACACACTGTTCCGTGGCCTAAGTTAGTTATGAAGTTAATTATATGAGGTTTTACGGCTCAGTTTCTAACCAATGGTTTAAGTCGCGCTGGCCACGTCCTTTTTCCAGTTGTGGCTCACTGGCTTGCGAGCCAGTAGCCCGTAGCCTAAGATTAGTTACCGAATGTTTATTTCCCAAATATGTGGTATTGGATCAGTATCGGGCGATATTGAGAACTGAAATATCGGTATCGGTAATATAGGCTACTTGCAATATCGGTACAACACTAGACTGTTAATTCTACCGAGTGGGATTGCAATCTCAGCTTCCGTCAAGTAGGAACGTTAAATGTCGGTCTCATCAACGACAATTGGGATCGTAAACACGACTAGTATCTTACTTGGGCTTAAAAAGAAATAACTGAAAGGTGTTATCTCGATGAATTCCATCTTAGATTTCATACAGGCGTCAACAGGTGGATGGGGAGGGGGGACAGGCCCCCACTTTTGAAAATGGGGATACCATATCATTTGCCCCTCCTTCTTTTTCCAGTACATCCCCCCTCCCAAAAAGAAAATATAGCAGGTACATGTTTGCTAATAGCTAATTTAATAAAATCAAGCGTGAAAATGGTGGAAATATCCGTTTAATGAATTAAAATGACGGGGAAATGAATCAGATTACACCTCAGATCTTCTGAAATCCAAACTTTTTCCTCGGCCCTGTTCTCCCGTTTCTCGGGCTTCGCGATGCGCACTTGAATTATTTTCGTCAAGGTTATGTCCCCCCTCAAACACACACGCACACACACGCTTTGAGAAACTTTTGACGCTTACGCCAGATCTGCTTGCCCGATGGCATAGGCGTAAGGTAAAGATACTTCACAGTTCACGAGGGAAGGAAGCTGTTGACCATGAAGGTTTATCATGTTGGCCTGAAAATTAACGGCTTTTTGCCCTAAAATCGTCTTCCCGAGCGCTACTTCATACGGTATGTTGAAAGGTCAGCGATGATCCTGAAATCTGTTTTACTATGCCCATCTGCAGCTTTGCAGTTTTGGAAGTGGTATGCGGGGTTCAAGCTTTAAGCGGCAAGTTTGGATCCATAATGCAAAAATCTGTGCTGGTCGTGAAAATGTAATACATAAAAGAGCTTGGTAAAAAATGGGGAGTGGTGGTTTACCCCTACCCTGTGTTCCGAACTAATAAAATTACGTCATTACCTTGAACTTCATTCTATACTTGCACGCTGGAACTTCCCATGGACCACTTCCCATATCATCCCTTAGTACTCAGAGGCGGTTTCACGGTTTGTCCCGGACGGGAGCCCATTTATCATGGCCTGGGCAGGTGGAAGGGTGGTAGCAGTGGCGGAGCTTCCTTGTACTCAAGAGGGCGAATACCTCCACCCCACACCCACCCTGAAAGACTTAAACCTACTACTGGCGCCCTTTCAGCTTTTAAACGTGCTTTTACTTATTCGATATCATTGACATTGCTTGGTCATTTCGAACGATGTATGATCATACCAGTATCACAGTGATAACGCATAACGATCAAATGAGTATCCGAAGAAGTGTTGGAGGAGCGTCCCCGGGTTGAAAATTGTTGCTCAACTCTCTATAGGTCGCTACACTCGGCGTTTGTCACGCTCCGGGTTAAAATTCCCGCATACGCTGATTATGATACACTACTTCACATAAATATTGTTTGCTCATGTATTTAAATTGATTGCAAGATGCCAGCAGTCATAAGCGTAGGAAACTTTTTGAAAGTGAGGGCGGAAGTGAATGTAATTGATCAGTGTCCTGGGCCCGGTTGGAATTTTTTGACTATTTAAAGTGCACTAGATGCAAAATGGTGCAATGTTTGGCAAATTTGAAGTAATTTCATCCTATTCAATGATATATTTTGGCAGAATGTCATCCAAAGTGGGCGGGGCGAAACAAGTTTTCCTCCCCCACCAACCAGAGTGCAGGGGAGGTCGTCCCCTGCCCCCTTTCCTACGCCTATGAGTAATCGCATCTAAAGCATAGGCGGAAATCCCTTGGAAGGATGTTTCCATCCCACTTTTTAACAATTACCTTTGCCACCAGGCGCGGTTTTGCGGGGGAGGGGGCTTTGGAGGCTCAAGCCCCCCCAAATTTCCGGAGGTTATGTATTATTTTCATGCTATATTTGCGTGTATTGAGAAAAAAACAAAATTGTCCAATACATTTGTGCACCTCTTGGTCCAATGCCGGGATTTAGCTTCTTAAATGTGTCCTGCAAGATAGGCATGTGATCACGTTTCTTGTATCCCACGTCCACCTACGTACACGGTAAACCGTTGTTTTGACTGCATGTAGTACCCCGGCCAAGCTTCGCCTTAGTACTGCACAACGGTACGTCGGCACAGTGCAGGCCCCCACTAGCTTACAAAGCTGCATTCTTACCTTCGACGTCAGTGCCTACATGGATGAGTTTGTCAAGTTAGTTAGATGAGGTTTTACGGCCCAGTTTCTAACCAATTGGTTTAAGTCGAGCCGGCCAAGGCCTTTTTTCCAGTTGTAGCTCATTGGCTTGTTTTCCCTACTCCATTGCTTATGCTGTGCACCAAGCACAATGGCAGTAAGTTGCATTTTTAAAGTCTTCGGTAGGGCCTATGACCCGGCCAGGATTCGAACCCTAGACCTTGAGTTTGTCAAGGGAAACTGTTGTCTGAGTCTCGAAATCACATAGATTCATGATTTCATAACATGGAAATTTGGGTCAGATAAGTAACATCTATGATAGTATGTACATACATGTAAATCAAGTTAACGGATAATCCGTTAACTTGGGGATTAATCATCTGTTGGAAGTTAAAAACGAGTCATTTCGTCGCAAGTTATACTGATTGGTGTATTCTATTTTATGGAATGCATAGGGATGTAGGAAATTTATTTGATAAAAGTATGCCCTTTATTACGAGGTATATAAAAATAATGAAAAACCCTTTCTTGGTTGACGTTCTAGCTGCTTAGGTCAGTCTCAACAATAATATGACAATTTACACACCAACAGAATTCTTGAGCCAAAGATTATGGAATAATGATTTATTTCAGATGGATAGACATCCTGTAAATATCTTTTCTTTTCGCAACCAAAATTTTTGTTTTGTTAATGATTCTTTGATGACGGAGGAAATTTTTATGACTATGAGACCATACGTGCTGATCACTTTGGAGTGAAAATTGATTTTCTTACATTTTGGGATCTTCGAAGAGCTATTTTACTAGCCAATCACTCTTTTCATGTTTGTCAAAAATCTCCAATGCCTATAAGGCCTCCAATATATGCTGTTTTATTAAAGTCTGATAAAGGCTGTCGGGAATTTTATGACATTATTGTGAAACCCTTTGTCAGTTCTAACATATCTGTAAGAGATAAGTGGAATGATGTGTTTAACACATCTATTACAAGTGAGGTAGGAAATTTTATAAAAAATTTGACCATTAGATGTGTAACTCCTGTTACGCTAAAGTGGTTCCAATATCAAATTATCATTACTTTCTTATGTACAAATGTATTATTGCACCGTATTGGACTCAAAGACAACGATCTTTGTACCTTTTGTGAACAAG